>CADCXT010000794.1:0-22397 GCA_902806775.1 Microtus agrestis
GCTTTCTAAGCCTTAATCAGAGCTATAGAGGAAGCACCATGACTTCAGAGACGTCAGGGATTATAGGGCTGGGTGCCTTATGCTTCAGACTCATATCATTGAAGGGCATAACACAGTCTGGATTCACAAACATTCACAACACAGAGCCATCCCCACTTACTAACAGCCCAGGACACTCAGAGATAACAAGAAATTGCAGTCTCGGCCGGGCTGTGGTGTGTGGGGGTTGGAGCATGCCTTTAATCTCTGCTCACACACAGAGCTCTGTGAGATCAAGGATGGCCTGATTTACTGAGTGAATTTTAGGACAGCCCAAGATACACAAAAAAACCCTTTCTTGAAAAACAAAACAGCAAAAGAAATAAGGAAAGAAAGAAAGAAACAAAGAAAAGGAAGGAAAAAGACAAAAGAAGAAGAAAGAAAGTTAAAGAAAAAAATTGCAGTCTCTTCCTACTCTCTCATCCCTTGGTTCCTAAGGAGCTCTCAGGCTGAACTGGAAACCAGGGTGTCATTTCTAACTGGGAAGCCAGAAAACTTAGGGATTCACAGGAGGACTGACTGCAGCACTTGATGCCACAACCCTGCTAATGGCTGTAATACAGGCTTTGGCAGAGCACTAATCCTCTTTATCTATTATTACTGCTACACAAAGAAAACGACCTGGGGGAGATTGATGTGTAGTGCTGGTATTGATATCTCACTGACACCTTGTGCACTCCTTGTCAATTCCCGACTTTGTCAAATCAACTATCGTGAATCCTTGGTGTGGGTTGGTCCTTTTGGAACTCAGAGAAACAAGACAGGCCTATTGCGTCCCAGAAACCTCCCAGTTCCTGAGCCCTAACCCTGGAAGTCTCAAAGCCATCACATCCAGAAATCTCTCCAGTCCTTGCTAGTGGTGAACTCACTTCGTCTTCCTCCCTCTGTCATTTCCATGATCTCCATTCCCTAGACAACATGTCTAGAAGTGAGTCTTACAGGCACCAAGAGAGTGTGTCTTGAGGGCAGTTGGCGTTTCTAGGACACGAGTGACATCACAAATATCCGAGTGCTCTCCAGGATACCGTAGAATTTCCAGAGAAGGGACTGCTGATGTCTTGAGGCACGGCCTTTACCTCCTTGCTAATATTTCTCCCCAAACTGACCGAACGTCCGACCAACCGACAAGAACCTGAGGTTTCCTTTCCAGGAGTCTCTCCTGCGACACAGAGGGAGCCATTCAGGATCTCCTCCTGCCAAAACCAGAAATTTCTCTCTGCTTCATTAAAATCTTTTCACTACATCCTTCACCGAATGACCGACCCTTCCTCCCTCTCCTGAACAGATATTCATCCTCATTAATATGAGAAATTAGGCCAGGAAGACACGGGGGATGAGGGTTGAGGCCTCAGAAGTGAACGAGCACTTAGGGAAGGCTAAACTTAAGTAACTTGAATCTGAGTGGCAAGAGATGAATAGCTGCTGCCAAGGCACACATACAGGCATCGGGCTGACGCACCAACTGGGCAGCTCTCGGTATCCTCCTGCATCATCAGAGCTGTGTGGGAAACTCAGCCCAAAGGAGGGGCAATGTTCAAAGGGAGAGGAAATTTTCTAGGATAGTACTGTTTTCTTTTTCATGTTTTTTTTAACTCAGACAAAAGTTCACCCAAAGTATGTTACAGGGCTGGAGGTCATTAAGTTACTTAGTTAGTCTAATGCTGTTGGGCAGAGATAGAGTATAAGGTAGATGGGGAGTTATTTTTGAGAACATTGTGTGCTAGCTTCTCATTAAGTCTCACTCTAAAGTGGTCAACCTTAAAATGAATTCCTTAAAAATGAAATCTCTATGGCTAGGTATACACAGTGCGTCAGTCCATGCCATATGTAAGAGCACAGCGGCTCTGGAGATATCACTCTTGGGATGCCGCCCTGATGTGGGAGTGTCATATATCAATCTGTTGATTTCATTGGTTAAATAAACTGCCTTGGTCCTGATAGGTAGGAACATAGGTGGGTGGAATAGACAGAACAAAATTCTGGTGGGAAGAGGAAGTGAGGTCAGAAAGCATGCAGCTCCACTCAGAGCTGGATGCCTCAGAGAGAGACACCATGCTCCTGTCTAGCGGGCAGACAGGATAGCTCTGCTCTCTGAGGCAGAGGGATGAATCTCCGACCCAAGATGGATGTAGGCTAGAATCTTCCCGTAAGCGCACCTTGGGGTGCTTACTCACATGATTAGAAATGGGTTAAGAGGTTGAAGCTAATGGGCCAAACAGCGCTTAAATGAATACAGTTTGTGTGTTGTTATTTCGGGCATAAGCTAGCCATGTGGGGCTGCCGGGGTATTGGGGATGCAACCCCGCCGCTGCTATTTCAACACGGCCCTTCTGAATTAACTTTCCCCAGTCTATTTTCTTAAGATGCATTCTCAATTTTTTTCTTTTTTCTGTCATTTTTTTAACACTGCTTATGACTGAGGTTGCAGTCTCATTTATATACATAAAGACCTCCCTCCTGCTTTGGGTGGGGTGGCTGAGTGAATGTTGGTGGGTCGACTAGTTTCCATGTTTGTCTTTTATGGATTGAATGGATGTGTCTCATTTTTTTCATGACTTCTTGTGTATTTCTTTGCTTCCTTACTGATCTATTTACTTACTTCTTTAAAAAATGACCCACCTAGTTATTTACTTACTTTTTTGTACATTTCTTACTTCACTTTCTTATCTTCTTTCATATATCTGTTTATCTGCTCATTTATTTACTTATTGAATATTCCTATTATTACTTATTTTTAATCATTTATTCATTCTTTGTCTATACTTATGTAGGTATTTATTTACTTTCTTAATTTTTTTACTTTTTAAAATTTTTTTCTTTCTTTTTAAATGTATATCATTTATTTCCATCCTTCCTTTCTTCCTTCCTTCATTCCTTCCTTCATTCTTTCTGTCTCCTGACTGTCACTGGCTATCTCAATGCTTCTGGGTGAGTGTCAGCAAAGCAGCTCCTGAAATGAAATTTGATGAAGGGATAGATAGATAGATAGATAGATAGATAGATAGATAGAAAGATAGATGTGATGCGCACATGCTCGCACACACACCCACACCCACATGCATGCACGTGCATGACAAGTACAGATTGGGGGGTTCAATGTTTTCAGAGGAAGGTTCTCACTGGTAATAATAAATGTGATGATAAATAAGGCTGGAAATAGCTGAATCATTAAAAGTCTTCAAATAAATAAAAAGCAATTCCATTTCTCTCTCTCTATGTCTCTCTCTCTCTCTCTCTCTATCTCTCTCTCAGCATATACCAGCACATCTGAACTGACTGCAACGTAAAAAGAAGAAGAAACACAGAAGGAAGATATCCCTGCTGGACAGGATCTGATCTGAGATATAACTGCTGGACAGGATCTGATCTGAGATGAGCATAAATTCATCGAATGGCCTCCAACCGCATTTCACTGAGAAGAGATTCCACATTTTATGCTGTACAGTTAGTTAGGTAGTTAGGTAGTTAGATTAAAAGGGGCCTCCTGTGAAGTGGGGTGGGGTGTGGCTTCTCAGGTCACATCAGGTCAGGGAGGGGCTGAGGAGTGTCCCATTGTCATTGAAAATAGGCAGCAGTCAGATGTTAATGTCAGGGCATGAGAGTTCCTCAAAGGGAATGAATGGAGACCCTTGCTCACCCAAAAAGCACCTGACCTTGGAAAAGGACTTGTGGAAAGCAGGCACTTGAAACTGTGGTTTCACATCTTACCAGAGAGCTCCCTCTCAGAAGGGAAAGTCACCATGATATCTTACTCTTTGCCTAAGGATACCCTACCATTCTGATCATTCTTACTGAATTAAGTCTTCTACTGCGAATAAATAAATAATAGAAGACTTAATTAAGTAAGTCTTCTACTTACTGAATTAACTAAGAGTGAGTAAGTAAGTAAGCAAATATGTGGATGGATGAACAAACAAATAAATACAAAGTTTGCCGACTTTTGGTTTCATAATGAATCTCTCTCACTCTCACTCTATCTCTCTCTCTCTGTCTCTCTCTCTCTCTCTCTCACACACACACACACACACAATCTGTTTCCTTGATCTAGAGCCAAAAGGAAGGGGACACGGCCAAATTGAATCACAATATTCATCAGAGCATGAGAAGAGTGTAAAAAGGACACAAAAGGAGAAATAATTCTGGTCCTTCCTTCCTTCCTTCCGTCCTTCCTTCCTTCCTTCCCTCAGGAAGTGACTGACAGATGAGACTTTTTCCAAGCAAGTTATGAAATACCAGACTTGAGTTTCCCCCTCTGTAGGTATTAGTTAGTCAGTTAGTCCTCCCTTCTTTCTGTAGGAAATTGGTGCATGTCCCTCAGAAGTTACCTGGTTTCCCCTGCACAAGGTGACCCAGGAGAAAGTTTTCTAAGCCTTATTCACAGATATAGATGATGCACCGTGACTTTAGAGACCACAGGGAGTATAGGGGTGGGTGCCTGATGCTTCAGACTCATATCATTGAAGGGCAGAACATAGTCTGGATTCACAAACATTCACAACACAGAACCATCCTCACTTACTAACAGCCCAGGACTCCCAGAGATAACAGGAAATGGCAGTCTCGGCCGGGCTGTGGTGTGTAGGAGATGGTGCATGCCTTTAATCTGTGCTCACACAGAGATCGCTGTGAGCTCAAGGATGGCCTGATTTACAGATTGAGTTTTAGGACAGCCCAAGATACACAAAGAAACCTTTTCTTGAAAAAACAAAACAGCAAAAGAAAGAAAGAAATATAGAACGAAAGAAAAAAAAGAAAGGAAAAAGAATAAAGAAAAAAGAAAAATTTGCAGTCTCTTCCTACTCTCTCATCCATTTGCTCTTAAAGAGCTCTCAGGCTGAACTGGAGACCAGGGTGTCATTTCTAACTGGAATCCAAAAACCTTAGGGGGGTCACAGGAGGACGGACTGCAGCACGTGATGCCTCAACCCTGCTAATGGCTGTAATACAGGCTTTGGCAGAGCACTACTCCTCTTTCTCTATTTATTACTGCAACAAAATGAAAAGGACTTGGGGGAGAAGGGATGATGTGCAGTGCTAGTATTGAAATCTCACTGACACCTTCCACAATCCTTGTCAATTCCAGAATTTGTCAAACCAAATATCGTGAATCTTTGGTGTGGGTTGGCCCTTTAGCAACTCAGAGAAACAAGACAGATCTATTGCATCCCAGAAACCTCCCAGTTCCTGAGCCCTAGCTCTAGAAGTCTCAAACCCATCACATCCAGAAAATTCTCCAGTCCCTGCTAGTGGTGAACTCAATTCATCTTCCTCCCTCTGGCCTCTCCATGATCTCCACTTTCTAGACAACATGTCTAGAAGCAAGTCTTTACGCACCAGGAGCGTGTATCTTGAGTGCAGTTGGCGTTTCTAGGACACGAGTGACATCACAAAATTCCAAGAGCTCTCCGGGATAATGTAGAATTTCCAGAGAAGGGACTGCTGATGTCGGGAGGCACAGCCTTTACCTCCTTGCTAACATTTCTTCCCGAACAGACCGACTGACCTACCGAACAGAACCTGAGGTTTTCTTTCCAGGATTCTCTCCTGCAACACAGAGGGAGCAATCCAGGATCTCCTCCTGCCAAAACCAGAAATTTCTCTCTGCTTCATTAAAATATTTTCACTACTTCCTTCACCGAAAGACCGACCCTTCCTCCCTTTCCTGAACAGATATTCATCCTCAGTAATATGAGAAATTAGGCCTGGAGGAAATGCAGGATGCCGGTTGAGTCCTCTGAAGTGAACGAGCACTTAGGGAAGGCTAAACCTAAGGTAACTTGACTCTGAGTGGCAAGAGATGAATAGCTGCTGCCAAGGCACACATACAGGCATCGGTCTGAGGCAGCAACTGGACGGCTCTCGGTATCCTCCTGCATCATCAGAGCTGTGTGGGAAACTCAGCCCAAAGGAGGGGCCGTGTTCAAAGGGAGAGGGAATTTTCTGGGACAGCACTGTTTTCTTTTCCATGTTTTTTTTTAACTCAGACAAAACTTCACCCAAAGTATGTTACAGGGTTGGAGGTTATTAATTTAATTAGTTAGTCTAATACTGTTGGGCTGAGATAGAGTATAAGGTTGATGGGGAGTTATTTTTGAGAAGATTGTGTGCTAGCTTCTCATTAAGTATCATTCTAAAATGGTCAACTTTAAAATGAACTCCTTAAAATGCAATCTCTATAACTAGGAATACACAGTGCATCATTCCTTGCCATATGTAACAGCGCAGCAGCTCTGGAGATGTCACTCTGGGGATGCGGCACTTTTGAATTAACTTTCCCCAGTCCATTTTCTTAGGATGCAGTCTAATTTTTTTCTTTTTTCTTTTTTTTAATACTGCTTATGACTGTAGTTGCAGTCTCATTTTTTTATATATTTTTTTTATCATACATATGCCTCGACCTGACAGGTCGACCAGTTGGCTCTCTGTGCACTCTCTCTTTTCTCTAAACTCAAGCGGGTTGACCAGTTATCCCATAAAGTGTTTGGCCATAAAATGCTAAGTACCCAGGTTGACCACTTGGCCTCGTGAACGTGGGTCGACCAGTTGTCCTTTTCCATGTCTTGATTGAATAATGTCATTTTTAAATGTGTCTGTTGGTTTGTTTATCTGTTGTTCCTTTCTCTATTTCAACCCGCCCTACACACTCTTTTCATTATTTATGTATTTACTAATTTATTCATCTATCTATCTATCTATCTATCTATCTATCTATCTATCTATCTATCTATCCATCCATCCATCCAGATGTGAGGAGGTGAGAGGAAGGTGCCCGGTGATCATCCAGGGGTAAATAAATAAGGCTGGGAATAAATAGCTGAATATTAATTAATTCGAATAATCTTAAAACTGTTCAAGTCGAAAACAATTGCTTTCTTTTCTGTTTGCCCAGAGATCTGACTGACTGCAATTTGGAAAAAGAAGGCCCTGCTGGACAGAGACCTTCCTCCTGCTTTGGGTGGGTTGGCTGAGTGAACGTGGGTGGGTCGACAAGTTTCCATGTTTTGTCTTTTATGGATTGAATGAATGTATCTCATTTTTTCATGACTTCTTGTGTATTTCTTTGCTTCCTTACTTATCTATTTACTTACTGCTTTATAAAATGACCTACCTACTTATTTACTTACTTTTTCGTACATTCCTTACTTCACTTCCTTATCTTCTTTCATATATCTGTTTATCTTCTCATTTATTTAATTACTGAATATTCCAATTATTACTTATTTTTATTCATGTATTCCTTCTTTGTCTATTTTTATGTAGGTATTTACTTATTTTCTTAATTTTTTTACTTTTTAAAATTTTTTTCTTTCTTTGGAAATGTGGATCATTTATTTCCTTCCCTCCTTCCTTCCTTCCTTCCTTCCTTCCTTCATTCATTCTTTCTGTCTCCTGACTCTTACTAGCTATCTCAATGGTTCTGTGTGAGTTTCAGCAAAGCAGCTCCTAAAATGGAATTTGATGAAGGGGTAGATAGATAGATAGATAGATAGATAGATAGATAGATAGATAGATGTACAGATAGATAGACAGATGGGATACGAACACGCACGCACACACACCCACACATAAGCTTGCACGTGCATGACATGTACAGATGGGGGGGTTTCAATGTTTTCAGAGGAAGGTGCTCACTGGTAATAAAACATGTGCTGATAAATAAGGCTGGAAATAGCTGAATCATTAAAAGTTTTCAAATAAATAAAAAGCAATTCCATTTTTTCTGAGTCTCTCTCTGCCTCTCTTTCTATCTCTCTCTCTGTCTCTCTCTCACCATATAACAGTACATCTGAACTAACTGCAACATACAAAAGAAGAAGAAACACAGAAGGAAGATATCCCTAATGAACAGGATCTGATCTGTGATATCCCTGCTGGATAGGGTCTGATCTGAGATGAGCATAAATTCATCGAATGGCTGCCAACAGCATTTCACTGAGAAGAGATTCCACATTTTATGATGTACAGTATGTTAGTTAGTTAGTTAGACTAAAAGTTGCCACCTGTGAACTGGGGTGGGGTGTGGCTTCTCAGGTCAAGTCAGGTCAGGGAGGGGCTGAGGAGTGTCCCATTGGCCTTGACAATAGTCACCAGTCACATGTTAATGTCAGGGCTTGAGGATTCCTCAAAGGGAATGAATGGAAATCCTTCATCACCTAAAAAAACACCTGACCTTGGAAAAGGACTTGTGGAAAGCAGGCACTTGAAACTGTGGTTTCACATCTTACCAGAATGCTCCCTCTCAGAATGGAATATCACCGTGATATCTTCCTCTTTGCCTAAGGGTACCCTACCATTCTGATCATTCTTACTGAATTAAGTCTTCTACTGCAAATAAATAAATAATGGAAGACTTAATTCAGTAAGTCTTCTACTTCCTGAATTAACTAGGAGTGAGGAAGATAGTAAGCAATTATGTGGATGGATGAACAAACAAATAAATACACAGTTCGCTGACTTTTGGTTTCATAACGGCCTGTCTGGGGGGCAGTGTCCGGAGGGCAGCCGGGCGGGCGCGAATTCCTTTGTCCTCAGTGGCCTGCCTGCTCCGTGCAGGTAGGGGTTTTGTTTACAAGCTACCCAACCAGCAAGGAGTGCTGATCTCGGCACCAGAAGAAACTTCTCGGGGTGAGTGAGTCTCTGACCCGTGGCCGCAGCCCGGGCAGGGAACTGTTTCCTGCAGGCCCTATACTCCTGCATACCGCCTCTCTCTTCATACCTAACCCAGCGTGTACCCAGAACCCTCCCTCACTTCTCTCTCCCTGCCATCTCTGGGCAAATAACATCACCCAGCTCAGCCTGTCTGGACGCTGGGGCAGTGTCCGGAGGGCAGCCGGGCGGGCGTGAATTACTTTGTCCTCAGTGGCCTGCCTGCTCCGTGCAGGTAGGTGTTTTGTTTACAAGCTTCCCAACCAGCAAGGAGAGCTGATCTTGGCTCCAGGAGATCCATCAATGGGGCACCTAGAGAGCCATCACGGGAGAGTCCCAACACTGGGAAGTAACATCAGTGGGCAAGGAGACCTGATCCTGTAAAAGAAGATCCTTAGGGGAGCATTTGGAGGAAGAGATGGGCAGGCGCCAATGCAGGAATTCACCCAACAATCTGAAAAACAGCATGAAACCACCTGAACCCAGGGACCCCACATCAGGAGGACATGAACACCTTAATCAAGAAGAAGGAGAACAAATGGAATCTTTGAAAGTGATTGACATCCTTAAACAGCATGTAAAAAACGCCCTCATGGAAATGGATGAGAAGTATAACAGAAAGTTTGAAGAATTTAATAAATCAGTGAATGATACCCTCATAGAAATAGATGAGAAGTATAACATAAAGTTTGAAGAATTGAATAAATCAGTGAATGATACCCTAGGAAACCAAGGAAAAACAATCAAACAGATAATGGAAACAGTTCAAGACCTGAAAACTGAAATGGAGACAAGGAAGAAAACACAAACAGAGGGCCGTCTGGACATAGAGAATCTAGGTAAACGAATAGAAACTACAGAAAAGAGTATAACCAACAGAATACAAGAGATTGAAGAAAGAATCTCAGACGCTGAAGATACCATAGAGAAAATAAACGCACTGATCAATGAAAACAGCAAATCCAACAAGCTCTCATCACAAAACATTCAGGAAATCTGGGACACAATAAAAAGACCAAACCTAAGAATAATTGGAGTTGAAGAAGGAGAAGAAGTGCAGCTCAACGGCCCAGAAAATATATTTAATAAAATTATAGAAGAAAACTTTCCCAACCTAAAGAAAGATATACCTATGAAGATCCAAGAAGCTTACAGAACACCAAATAGGCTGGATCAAAAAAGAACATCCCCTCGCCATATAATAATCAAAACACAAAGCATACAGAATAAAGAAAGAATATTAAGAGCTGCAAAGGAAAAAGGCCAAGTTATGTATAAAGGCAAACCCATCAGACTTACACCTGACTTCTCTTTGGAAACCATGAAAGCCAGAAGGTCCTGGATAGATGTACTGCAGAAACTAAGAGACCATGGATGCAAGCCCAGACTACTATACCCAGCCAAACTTTCGTTCACTATAAATGGAGAAAACAAAATTTTTCAAGATAAAAACAAATTTAAACAGTATGTAGCCACAAATCCAGCCTTACAGAAAGTAATAGAAGGAAAATCACAAACCAAGGAGTCCAACAAGGCCCACAATAACTCAGATATCTAGAGTCCCTTCACCAACACATCTCAAAGAAGGGAAACACACAAACTCTACTACTAGAAAAATGACCGGAATGAACAACCACTGGACATTAATATCACTTAATGTCAATGGACTCAACTCATCTATAAAAAGGCACAGGCTAAGAGATTGGATACGGAAACAGTATCCAACACTCTGCTGTCTACAAGAAACACACCTCAAACACAAAGACAGGCAACTACTCAGAGTAAAGGGCTGGGAAAAGGCTTATCAAGCAAATGGACCTAAGAAACAAGCAGGGGTGGCCATACTAATTTCTAACAAAGTTGATTTCAAACTTAAATCAATCAGAAGAGATGGAGAGGGACATTTTATACTCATAACAGGAACAATTCATCAGGAGGAAGTCTCAATCCTGAATATCTATTCCCCTAATGTAAAAGCACCCACGTACGTAAAAGAAACATTACTAAAACTCAAGGCTGCCATCAAACCGCACACACTAATAGTAGGAGACTTCAACACTCCTCTCTCACCAATGGACAGGTCAATCAGACTGAAACCTAACAGAGAAATAAGAGAATTAATGGAGGTAATGAATCAAATGGACTTAACAGACATCTATAGAACATTCCACCCAAAAAGAAAAGAATATACCTTCTTCTCTGCAGCTCATGGAACCTTCTCGAAAATTGACCACATACTCGGTAACAAAGCAAACTTCCACAGGTACAAAAAAATATGCATAACCTCCTGCGTCTTATCAGATCACCATGGATTAAAGTTAGAATTCAGCAACAAAGCTACACCCAGAAAGCCTACAAACTCATGGAAACTGAACAGTCAACTACTGAACCACACATGGATCAAGGAAGAAATAAAGAAAGAGATTAAAGTCTTCCTTGAATTCAATGAAAATAAAGAAACAACCTACTCAAACTTATGGGACACTATGAAAGCAGTCCTGAGAGGAAAGTTCATAGCACTAAGTGCCCACTTAAAGAAAACAGAGAAAGCACACATTGGAGACTTAACAACCCACCTGAAAGATCTAGAAAAAAAAAGAAGCAGACTCTCCTTAGAGGAGTAGAAGACTGGAAATAATCAAACTGAGGGCAGAAATCAATAAAATAGAAACTCAGAAAACTATCCAAAGAATCAATGGAACAAAAAGCTGGTTCCTGGACAAAATCAACAAGATCGATAAACCCCTATCCAAACTAATCAAACGGCAGTGAAAGAATATGCAAATTAATAAGATCAGAAATGAAAAGGGTGACATAACAACAGACACAGAGGAAATTCAGAGAATATTGAGATCTTACTACAAAAGCCTGTATGCCACAAAACTGGAAAATGTGAAAGAAATGGACACTTTTTTAGATAAATACCATTTACCAAAGCTAAACCAAGACCAGGTGAACGATCTAAATAGACCTGTTAGTCGTGAAGAATTAGAAACTGTTATCAAAAACCTCCCTACCAAAAAAAGCCCAGGTCCAGACGGTTTCAATGCGGAATTCTACCAGAACTTCCAAGAAGACCTAATACCTATACTCCTTAAGGTATTTCACAATATAAAAACAGAAGAGTCGTTGCCAAATTCCTTTTATGAAGCTACAGTTACTCTGATACCAAAACCACACAAAGACTCAACCAAGAAAGAGAATTACAGGCCAATCTCGCTCATGAACATCGACGCAACAATCCTCAACAAAATACTGGCAAACCGAATCCAAGAACACATTAGAAAAATTATCCATTATGACCAAGTAGGCTTCATCCCAGGGATGCAGGGCTGGTTCAACATACGAAAATCTATCAATGTAATCCATCATATAAATAAACTGAAAGAAAAAAACCATATGATCATTTCATTAGATGCGGAAAAAGCATTTGACAAAATTCAACATCCCTTTATGATAAAAGTCTTGGAGAGATTAGGGATACAAGGGACATACCTAAATATAATAAAAGCTATTTACACCAAGCCGACAGCTAACATCAAATTAAATGGAGAGAAACTCAAAGCCATCCCACTGAAATCTGGAACAAGACAAGGCTGTCCACTCTCTCCATACCTCTTCAATATAGTGCTTGAAGTGTTAGCGATAGCAATAAGACAACACAAGGGGATCAAGGGGATTCGAATTGGAAAGGAAGAAGTTAAACTTTCGTTATTTGCAGATGATATGATAGTGTACATAAGCGACCCCAAAAACTCCACCAAAGAACTCCTACAGCTGATAAACACGTTTAGTAATGTGGCCGGATACAAGATCAACTCCAAAAAATCAGTTGCCCTCCTTTACACAAAGGATATGGAAACAGAGAGGGAAATCAGAGAAGCATCACCTTTCACGATAGCCACAAACAGCATAAAATATCTTGGGGTAACGCTAACCAAGGAAGTGAAAGATTTATTTGACAAGAACTTTAAGGCATTGAAGAAAGAAATTGAAGAGGATACCAGAAAATGGAAGGACCTCCCTTGCTCTTGGATTGGGAGGATCAACATAGTAAAAATGGCAATTCTACCAAAAGCAATTTATAGATTCAATGCAATTCCCATCAAAATCCCATCAAAATTCTTCACAGATCTTGAGAGGACAATAATCAACTTTATATGGAAAAACAAAAAACCCAGGATAGCCAAAACAATCTTATACAATAAAGGAACTTCTGGAGGCATTACCATCCCTGACTTCAAACTCTATTACAGAGCTACAGTAATGAAAACAGTGTGGTACTGGCATAAAAACAGAGAACTCGATCAATGGAATCATACAGAAGACCCGGATTTTAACCCACAAACCTATAAACACCTCATTTTTGATAAAGGAGCTAAAAACATACATTGGAAGAAAGAAAGCATCTTCAACAAATGGTGCTGGCACAATTGGATTTCAACCTGTAGAAAAATGAAAATAGACCCATATCTATCACCATGCACAAAACTCAAATCCAAATGGATCAAAGCCCTCAATATCAATCTTTACACACTGAACCTGATAGAAGAGAAAGTGGGAAGTAACCTACAACAGTTGGGCACAGGAGATCGCTTCCTATGTTTAACCCCAGAAGCACAGACATTAAGGGAAACATTGAACAAATGGGACCTCCTGAAACTGAGAAGCTTCTGTAAAGCAAAGGATACTGTCACTAAGACAAAAAGGCAACCTACTGATTGGGAGAAGATCTTCACCAACCCAGCAACAGACAAGGGCCTGATCTCCAAAATATATAAAGAACTCAAGAAACTAAACTTTAAAATGCTAAATAACCCAATTAAAAATTGGGGCACTGAGCTGAACAGAGAATTCTCAACAGAAGAATTCCAAATGGCCAAAAGACACTTAAGGTCATGCTCAACTTCCTTAGCGATCAGGGAAATGCAAATAAAAACAACATTGAGATATCATCTTACGCCTGTCAGAATGGCTAAAATCAAAAACACCAATGATAGTCTTTGCTGGAGAGGTTGTGGAGGAAGGGGTACCCTCATCCATTGTTGGTGGGAATGCAATCTTGTGCAACCACTTTGGAAATCAGTGTGGCGGTTTCTCAGGAAAGTCGGGATCAACCTACCTCTGGACCCAGCAATACCACTTTTGGGAATATACCCAAGAGATACCCTATCACAGGACAAAAGCATTTGTTCAACTATGTTCATAGCAGCATTGTTTGTTAAAGCCAGAACCTGGAAACAACCTAGATGTCCCTCAGTGGAAGAATGGATGAAGAAAGTGTGGAATATTTACATACTAGAGTACTACTCAGCAGTAAAAAACAATGACTTCTCGAATTTTGCATGCAAATGGATGGAAATAGAAAACACTATCCTGAGTGAGGTATCCCAGACCCAAAAAGAGGATCATGGGATGTACTCACTCATAATTGGTTTCTAGTCACAAATTGTGGTCATTGAGTCTATATTCTGTGATACTAAAGAAGCTAAATAAGAAGGTGAACCCAATGAGGGCTGCTGAGAAGCCAAGGTCAATGGCACAGGGTTTTGATCCTACTTCATGTTCTGGCTTGGTGGGAGCCTAGCCAGTTCGGATGTTCACCTTCCTAGACCAGGATTGAGGGGGGAGGACTTTGTACTTCCCACAGGGCATGGAACCCTGACTGCACTTCGGTCTGGATAAGGAGGGGGAGGAGGGGGGAGGCGGGGAGGAGTGGGAGGAGGGGGAGGGAAATGGGAGGCGGGGAGGAGGCAGAAATTTCTCTTTTTTTCCAATATAAAAAAAAAAAAAAAAAAAAAGGATAGCTTACAAACTTTTGGTTGGAGGTCCAATGGTTAAAGCTCTGTTGATAATATTCTTATAGGAGACCTTGAGCTGCTAGGTAAAATTCTTACAAAAAACAGTTTCCAATAGAGAGCTTAAAACAGCTGCCTAACAGGTACTCAAGCAGGTAAAGTATAAATCAACAGATAAAGTATACAATATTCAACAAATACAGTATATTAATTATAATTCAGATATGGCAAGTGTGTATATTAAATGTAAAACTTATTCTACAACAGTTTTATAAAAAAATGAGGCTTATGGCTAAATCTTATCAGTTTTGCTAGTTAAGATATTAAGCTCTTAATTTAAACCAGTAGCCTGTCTGATATAAAAGGACAGGATAGAATCTGGAAAATGGTTTAACAAAATTTTGACTATGATCAAGGGTTCTCATACTAAACAGTAGACTCATTGATAATTTTTAAGATTGCTTCCTGGATATTTGCCTTTGCTAAATTCAAAGGCCAAAAACAATGGTCTTTTCCCAGATCATTGCTACAATTTATGCACCTGTATTTTGCTAAAGCTACAGCAAAAAATCCCTTAAAGGATTCTATGCTAAATTTTACAATTGGCTCTTCCAATCGAGGAACTGCATATATGGCTAATTATAATAAAAATTATGGAGCATAACAAGGCTCCTTCAAAGCAACTCATACAAGTTGCCAGCAGATCCTGATGCAAACGGATCTGGCTTGTTGACACCAAGCTGACCTTTGCTAAGACAAGGTGAAAAAGCCCTTGCAATGCATCATGAAAAAACCCGACCTATATATATTTGGGGTCGAGAATGTGTTTGTGCTTTTTTCACAGAAAGAAAATGAATTCTGAACGTGATGTTGAGGCTGCGGACACAGAAGAGTTCCAGTCTTCCAGAGGTGATTGAGGAGAGATCTTTGGTCCGGTCTTCCCTACCCCCAAGGAAAGGAGTGCCTGCTGACAAAACCAGCTACACCACTCTGCATGGTGTCATCCAGCCCCCAGGATCCAGGGAGACCCAGCTAACATAAGGGCCAGGATGTGCTTCATGTACCTGAAACCAGCTCGCCTCACCCTGGCTACCCCACCTGTCCAGGAGCACAAATGCTAAACTGCTTCTGCAGCATGAACTCTGGTCTGCTTTGGAGCTGAGTTGCAGACTAAACATCAGACTGCTTTAAACTTTGGGACACAGAACTCATTTTAATTAAAATATTAACCTCTCTTCACTTAAGAAGGGGGAAAATTGGGGGTTCCTGTGACTGTTGCCCAGAGGCTGGAACTGGTGGTATATGATAACAACAATGTATGTCATTGTACTCCCACTGAATTTGAGCTAATGATATTTGTAACTGCTTATAGATAATGGGTAAAGTTTGACACATGTTGTAAAGGGTTTGGTTTTAATGCATATGTTTAAAATTTTGGATTTTGATCCTTTTTACACTGCCCTAATTGTTTGGCAGGCAGCACACGTAACTTTATGTGGAGTAGGCACTTAGGAATGTGGTCATACCATAGGCCAGACTAAAAGGTGAATACTGGGTTGGGAAAAAGCCCTTTATTCTTATCTGGAGATGGAGTTATTGGTGCCAAAACTATATCATTATATCTTTTGTTTGAGGAGCTCCTCAGAGTCTTTTCATTAATGACAGACGCAGGGGCCCAATGACGGGAGTTAGTGTGGATCCTCACCTGAATAGCACACCATACAGAGGTTGTAGAAACCGGCTCAACATGGCATGGTACAGGTATGAGGGAGCTCTCCACATGGCCTAAGACAGGGTGCCCTGTGATCTGCTTACTTTAATCCTGCTAGATGCCTTTTTCTTGAGGAGCTCCAAGGACGGGCGACTTATGGCAGGATAATCCCCCAACCTAAGGCAGGGCCCTGGGAGCCCTAGGAAGGGTAAGGGAAAAAAAAAGGCCTGGTCCCCACTCGACCTAGTAGTCATCGGGCACCCTTCTGCTCCCAGGAGAGAGGGATTACTTCACCACTCGAGAGGAGGGTCTCTCCTTGTCTCAGTCCCTTCTCCTTTGCTCTGACACCATGGTTGACTCTGACTGGTGCTCTCCACTTGATAGCTGCCTGCCTTTGTATGGGAGGGGGGAGGGGATCTGTTGGGAGCTGTTTCCCCCTAGAGATCATTGCAGGAACCATCGCCCTGGGGAGACTGCGGGGAACCCCACACCCATGGTTGTGCTGGGATTGGTTCTGTTGCCCCACACCCAGTTGAAGCTCTTAATGGAGAAAAATAAAATAAATAAATAAAAAAATACATCTTTTCTTATTTTGATCAGGCACAAAATCAAGATATATAATGACAAAAGAAAACAGAATCCATTCACAGGAAATATGACTCATCCTCGCGAAATGAAGCAAACATTAAAAAAACATTTGAGAGACTGGAGAAATGAAATGGCTTATGGTGAATAGTAAGTACTGCACTTGCAGATGACCTGAGTTTGGTTCCCAGCAACCACCAGGCAACTCACAAAGCACCTATGACTACAGCTCCAGGGATCTGGTGCCCTCTTGTCGTCTGCATGAGAATTGTCTTACCAACAGGCACATGCACATAGTGCATGCATACAAATATGAAAAATAAAATCTCTTTTAAAACTTGGAAACACCTAGATTTTGGACTTTGTAAACAAAGTTACCAAAGCATCTATTATATACATATATAAGGAATAAAATCTGCTTTCAGTAAAACAATTAAGAACAAATAAAATGAAAATTCTCAAGTAAAAAAATAAATAGCTAAAATGAAAAATTCACTAGAGGAAAACAAGAGTGCATTTTGCTTTCAAGTTAAAGAGTTACAAAAATTGAAGACAGATGAATACAATGTGAGAGATATAATGAACAGAAACAAAATATATGAAGAAAATAAGCAAAGCCTTAGAGAAAAGTAAGACATGATGAAACAGTGACATATACAGCAGGTGTTCTAGGAATACATGGCATAGAGAATTAGGGAAAAAAATTAAAGAAAGGTTGTCTACAGATTTCATAAACTTTTGAAAATCACAGTCAAATCTAAAATATACAACGATATCAAATGGATAAACAGAAAGAACTCTGCCTATCCTATCATGGTAAGAATGTTAAGAGTCAAAATAGAGGAAATATTAAAAGCAGTAGCAAGAAAGAAATTACTGATACAGACATAGCCAAAATTTGAAGAACAATGAAACAATAGAAACCACAAATTCTAGAACCAGGTATAGTAGTCTGGGCTGACATCCATGGTCTCTTAGTGTCTGCATAACATCTGTGGAGGACTTTCTGGTTTTTTGAGATTCCATCGAGAAGTTGAGTGTTAGTCTGTTGGGTCTGCCTTTATATGTTACTTAGCATTTTCCTTTGCAATTCTCAATATTCTTTCCTTATTCTGTAGGTTTAGTGATTTGATTATTATGTGGTGAGGGGACTTTTTTGTGGTCCAGTTTCTTTGGTGTTCTGTAAGCTCTTGTATCTTCATATGCATTTCCTTCTTTAGGTTGGGAAAGTTTTCTTCTATGATTTTGTTGAAAATATTTTCTGTGCCTTTTAGCTGGCATTACCCTCCTTTTCCTATCCCTATTATTCTTAGGCTTGGTCTTTTCATGGTGTCCCAGATTTCCTAGATGTTTTGTGTTATGACTTTTTCGGCTTTAATGTTTTCTTTGACTGAGGAATCTTCTTCCTCTATCATCTCTTCAATGCCAGAGATTTTCTTCCATCTCTTGCATTCTGTTGGGTATGCTTGTGTCTATAGTTCTTGTTTGTTTACCCAGTCTTTCTATTACCGGAATACCTTCGGTTTGTGTTTTGCTTATTGCCTCTATTTCAATTTTCACTATTAAACTGTTTCCTTCACTTCTCTGATGACTTTTTCTTGGTTTTCTTGGCTTTCTTTAAGGGATTTATTGATTATGTCCAAGTTTTTGCTTGTCTTTTCCTTGATTTCTTTAAAGGAATCTTTAATTTTCTCTTTAAGGGCTTCTATCATCTTCACAAAAGTGATTATAAGGGTTTTTTTCTGTTTCTTCTATGTTGGGATGTTCATGTCTTGCTGTTGTAGAACTACTAGATTCTGGTGGTGCCGCATTGCTCTTCATGTTGTTAAATGTATTCTTGCACTGGTGTCTACCCATCTCTTCCTTCAATCAGTGTAAGTGGTACCTTGCATCTTGGGACACTGTCTAATTGGTGATCTAAATAGAGAATTCTCAGGAATCCACAAGGATAATACCAGCTAAGACTCCTAGAAATAGTGGGGAGGGTTCCTGAACTGACTTTCCTGTGCAATGAGATTAGTGAATACCCTAACTATCATCAGAGAGCCTTCATCTAGTAAGCGATGGAAGTTGATGTAGAGATCCACAGTCAAGCACCAGACTAAGCTCTGGGATTTCAATTGAAGAGAGGCAAGAGCGATTATATGAGCAAGGGGTGGTCAAGATCATGACAGCAAAATCTACAGACAGTTAAACCATATTCATGGGAACTCATGAATTCTAGACTGACACTTGTAGATCCTGCATGGGACTGGATGTGGGTGACAATTGTGTAGCTTGGTGTATTTGTGGGGGCCCTGGCAGTGGGATCAAGATCTATTCTTGGTGCATGAGCTGGATATTTAAAGCCCATTCTCTATGGTGAGATTCCTTGCTCAGCCTTGATGCAGTGTGGAGGAGCTTGGTTTTACCTCAATTTGATGTGCCAGACTTTGTTGACTCCCCATGGGTGACCTTACCCTTTCAGAGGAGTGGCTAGGAGCTAAGTTGGGGTAGGAGGGGGAACTGTGGTTGGTATGTAAAATGAATAAAAGATTTAAAAAGGAAGTAAGGAAAATAAAACAATCAAGTAACCATTATGAAAAATGAACTCAAATACTTAAAATAAGAAACCATATAATCCACTAACCACTCAACTGGGTATAGTAACTAAAGAAAATTATATTATTGTGCACTTTTATTGCAACCCAATCAAAACAGCTGCAATGGATACAACTTAGATATCCAAATAGTTAATCTTGAGAAAAAAATCCTGTAAGGGGGACGATATGGCTGGAACTGGGGGTGAAGGTGGGGGTCAATATATTAATTATCGGCCAACCAGAAAAATGCATTGTCCCATTATTATAAATAAAATAATATAATTGATTACACAGAAGTTGATAGTAGAATAGTGATAGCCAGAAGCTGACGAAAGTGTAGAGAAGAATAGAGAAAAGCTGATCAACGGGTATTGCATAATCATAAAACATAAGTAAGAATTTCTGGTGAACTACTGCAAAGAAGAATGACTATAGATAATAATTATATATTGCATATATGAAAAGATAAAAGAAAAGAAAAATATTTTTGAATACTTTCACAAAAGAAAAGTAAACATTACACAGCATGTATGGAAATATTTTCTGATATTACATTGCTATGCAATTAATTAAATTAATGTGCAAAACAGGAAGTATTCACTTTTAGTGAACTTAAAAATGCATTCACTAATAAAGACTCCATTGCTTTACAACTGTGACTGTGGAATACTCTGCCACAAATAGTACATCTATAACATACCCCCAATTCCCAAGGGTCAGAGATCATCTTGAAATAAGGAGCAGAAGGACTGCAAGAGTCAGAAGTTTGGGAAGGTCAGAACAAATCAATGTCTTCTGGTCACTCTAAGACTTCTGTACTTGTGAATTCACAGCAGCTGTGGTTGCCTGCATAAGGCCTGTTTAAGATCAAGCCAACCAACATTGTAGAATGAATAGAGCAGCAGCTTATGAGGCTCCACCCCTTGTTAAGGATCTTTTGACAATTGATGACTTCTGTGAGATGGTAAGTCAGTTTTCTATAAGGGTGTGTTTCCTTGTATGTCAGTGGATGGCCTCACACCAGAAGTACATGGACAGCATAAATGAGTCAGTGAGTTAATAAATTAAAAAAAAAAAAGAGGGCATAGAGTTGAGAGTGTGAAAGTGGCTGTGGCACTAAGGGGAGGAGTTGTCCATGAGCATGATCAGAATACATTTTACAAATTTCTCCAAGAACTAACAAACTGTTTATTTAAAGAACTCTGAAACTGTTAGGTAACAATGGGGAAGATAATGGCTGCTTGAGCTACGTCTCCGAACGCGTCGTGCTGAGTGGCTAGAGACGGGTCTCTCCCTGGCATTCGGAGGCAGGCTAGAGAGCGGGCAGTAGCAACAGAGAGGCGCTCCGACGATGGAGCCCAGCGAGTCCGCTCCTGGAGAGACCAGGGAAGCAGAGTGAAGAAAACTGAAAATCCAGTTTATTGGATTTCAGCCCTATGTCATAATAGACAGATAATTCTCATCAAGATGGAAAACTCAGATTCTAACAGTAAAAGAAATGACCGATCTGCAGCACGGCGCAGAAGTCAAATGGATCGATTGGATCGTGAAGAAGCCTTCTATCAATTTGTAAATAACCTGAGCGAAGAAGACTATAGACGTATGAGAGACAACAATTTGCTGGGCACTCCAGGTAAGCTACATCTAAGGAAAGTTATATATGTAGGTTGTTAGGTTTTTAAGAAGTAGCTTGTTTTATAATATGTTTCTTTAACAAAAAATATTAATACAAGAGATACTGAATGGCATTTACTGCCTGCCCTATTTATTGCCTGATTCCATTCTTTAATAATTGGAACAATAATAATACAAAATTTTAGTAAAATGGATTAAATAAAATTGAGCTGAACATTTTAGTTAGCTAGCCATGCATCCAGTTACAAACAAACTAATAGGAGTTTAGTTTCTAGGACAGACTCATTTTGTCATCCTTTATTCTCTGTGTCCCAAGTGTAACCCCCGAGTTAGTCGTGAGGAAAATGACAACTACAACTTTGTCCTTGGTCACTCTCTTTCACGCAGATAAGGTCTCATTTGATCCTAGTCAGAACTCAGTCTACATCTTCCTTCCCATTTCTATTTCCACCAACCTGTGGATAGGTTCATTAGCAAGACTAGGTGGAGCATTTTGAGCAAACAATAGCAGACTTTAGAATTAATCTTAACTGCAGTTCTGTAGGGTTTGGCTGTTACCTGGTGTGGTTACTGGCAAGTCAGTCACTCAATTTAAAGTGCAGATAACAAAGCCAGAGGTGACCTGGTGGCATGTGCCTGTGATCCCAGCTGCACAGGAGGCTGAGACATGAGGTTGTTGAGTTTGAAGACAGCCTGGGTAAACCCTTCAAAATGAGTCCTGAGGGTGGAAAAAAGACAGAAACTGACTTGTCGATTGATCTTCATTTGTAATTTGGCCAACATTGTTAACTTTCAGGCGAAAGCACTGAGGAGGAGTTGCACAGAAGACTACAGCAAATAAAAGAAGGTCCACCGACCCATAGTTCACGTGAAAATAGAGGTATATTGTGCTTTGGGAGGTGGGCTGTTGATGGAATGATAGGAAATTCATAATAGTAAATGTTAGTCAAAGATTATCCAGAAATGCCACAAGTTAATTTGGTGAGAAGTAACTGTTCATAAAAAGAGAGGTGGCATTTTCTTAATGTATGAAGGAGAAAGTCAGCATGATGTTTTCTGCCCCACTTTTTGGGTTGCTTGTGTTAATTGGGCCACAGTGAGAAGTAGTCTATTTAAATGAGATTTCCTCCCCTTGGCTTTCATTATCCATTGATATTCCCTACTACTTAGTTATTTGTTTATAAGTATGGCTTCATCAGCAAAAAGGAAACACTGCTTTTCCTGCCCTAGTGCCTTCAAACTTGGTGTAATTTTGTTCCACATGGGGGATTAGAAACTACTGCAGACACTGGTTGACACAACTGATGAGGCTTTGCTCTTAGTATCTAGCAGGCAGAAGGCAACTATACTGCCAGCCATTCTGATGACCTACAAAACACACTACAGTTCCCAGCATTAACT
>CADCXT010000795.1:0-49507 GCA_902806775.1 Microtus agrestis
AGATTCTTTGGTGTTAAACGCACCTGTGTTTTTCAGAATTGATTCGATGTTGTTGGAGTTATGTCAAAGTATAGTTAGAAATGAGAACATTCTTCCTTTTCTCTGTAGAAGCTTTACTTTGAAAAATAATCACCTTGTTTTGAAAGTGTATGAATTTCTAGGGTTAGGTTTAGGGGTAAGGTTTAGGCTTAGGGTTGGGTTGTTAGCATTAAGGTTAGGGTTAGGGCTTAGCGTTTTGGCTAGGCTTAGGTTATGGTTAGGGTTAGGATTTAGGTTAGGTTAGTGTTAGAAAATAAAGAATGTATGAATTTCATGAGATGCTTTTTGTGTGAAATGCTCATGTGTTTTTCAGAAATGATTCAATGTTGTTGGAGTTATGTCAAAGTATAGTTAGAAATGAGAATGATCTCTTCCTATTCTCTATAGAAGCTTTACTTTGAAAGATAATCACCTTGTTTTGAAAGTCTATGAATATCTAGGTTAGGGTAATGGTTAGGATTAGGTTTATGGTTAGGCGTGGGGGTGGGGTGGGCGGGGGGGAGGGGGGGGGGGGGGGGGGGGGGGGGGGGGGGGGGTTGGGGGGGGGGGTGAAAAAAAAGAAAAAAAAAGAATTAAAAAAAAAAATCTTGTGGGAGAAAAAAAAAGTTTTAATAAAAAAAAAAAAAAAATTTCGGAGTTATGTCAAAGTATAGTTAGAAATGAGAAGTCTTCCTTTTCTCTGTAGAAGCTTTACTTTGGAAAGATAAGCACCTTGCTTTGAATGTGTATGAATTTCTAGGGTTAGGGTTAGGGTAAGGTAAGGGTTAGGCTTAGGGTTAGGGTTAGGTTTAGGCTTAGGGTTAAGGTTAGGGGTTAGGGTTAGTGTTAGGGTTAGAAAAAAAGAATATGTATGAATTTCATGAAATGCTTTTGTGTGAAAAGCAGCCGGTTTCTCTGAAATGATACGTTGTTGTTGGAGTTATGTCAAATTATAGTTAGAAATGAGAACAGTCTTCTTTTCTCTGTAGAAGCTTTACTTTGAAAGATAAGCACCTTGTTTTGAAAGTGTGTGAATTTCTAGTGTTAGGGTTAGGGTTAGGTTAAGTGTTAGGGTCAGTGTTAGGGTTAGGCTTAGGGTTTAGGTTAGGGTTAAGGTTACGCTTAGTGATAGGGTTAAAGTTAGGGCTATGGTTAGTGTTAGGTAAGTTTTAGTCTTAGGGTTAGGTTTAGGGTTAGCGTTAGGCTTAGAGTTAGGGTTAGTGTTAGTTTTAGGGTTATGGTTACAGTTAGGGTTAGGTTAGGGGTGAGGGTTTAGGGTTAGGGTTTGGTTTAGGGTTAGGGTTAGGGTTTAGGTTAGTGTTAGTGTTAGAAAAAAAAGAACGTGTATGAATTTCATGAGATTCTTTGGTCTGAAACGCACATGTGTTTCTCAGAAATGATTTGATGTTGTTGGAGTTATGTCAAAGTATAGTTAGAAATGAGAACATTCTTCCTCTTCTCTGTAGAAGCTTTACTTTGAAAAATAATCACCTTGTTTTGAAAGTCTATGAATTTCTAGGGTTAGGGTTAGGTTATGGTTAGGATTAGGGTTATGGTTAGCGTTAGGGTTAGGGGTTAGGCTTTGGGTTAGGGGTTAGGCTTAGGGTTAGGGTTACGGTTAGGGTTAGTGTTAGTGTTAGGCTTAGAAAAAAAATAATATGTATGAATTTCATGAAATGCTTTTGTGGGAAACGCACATGTGTTTCTCTGAAATGATACATTGTTGTTGGAGTTATGTCAAGTATAGTTAGAAATGAGAAGTCTTCCTTTCCTCTGTAGAAGCTTTACTTTGAAAGATAAGCACCTTGTTTTGAAAGTTTATGAATTTCTAGGGTTAGGGTTAGGGTAAGCGTTAGGCTTAGGGTTAGAGTTAGGGTTAGGCTTAGGTTTAAGGTTAGGGTTAGGGTTAGTGTTAGGGTTAGAAAAAATGAATATGTATGAATTTCATAAAATGCTTTTGTGTGAAACGCACATGTGTTTCCCTGAAATGATAAGTTGTTTTTGGAATTATGTCAAAGTATAGTTAGAAATGAGAACAGTCTTTCTTTTCTCTGTAGAAGCTTTACTTTGAAAGATAATCACTTTGTTTTGAAAATGTATGAATTTCTAGGGTTATGGTTAGGATTAGGATAAGGGTTAGGCTTAGCTTTAGGGTTAGGGTAAAGGTTAGGGTTAGGGTTCGGGTTAGTGTTAGGGTTAAGTTTAGGGTTAGAAAAATAGAATGTGTGAATTTCATGAAATGCTTTTGTGGGAAACGCACGGGTTTCTCTGAAATGATACGTTGTTGTTGGAGTTATGTCAAAGTATAGTTAGAAATGAGAAGAGTCTTCTTTTCTCTGTAGAAGCTTTACTTTGAAAGATAAGCACCTTGTTTTGAAAGTGTGTGAATTTCTAGTGTTAGGGTTAGGGTTAGGTTAAGTGTTAGAGTTAGGGTTAGGGTTAGGCTTAGGGTTTAGGTTAGGGTTAGGGTTAGGCTTATTGATAACGTTAAGTTTAGAGTTATGGTTAGTGTTAGGGTAAGTTTTAGGCTTAGGGTTAGGTTTAGGTTTAGCATTAGGCTTAGGGTTATTGTTAGTGTTATGGTTAGGGTTAGGTTTAGGGTTAGAGTTATGTTTAGAGGTAGGGTTATTGTTACAGTTAGGGTGATGGTTACAGTTAGGGTTAGGGTTAGGGTGAGGATTTAGGGTTAGGGTTAGGTTTAGGGTTAGGGTTTTATGTTAGTGTTAGAAAAAAAAGAACGTGTATGAATTTCATGAGATTCTTTGGTGTTAAACGCACCTGTGTTTTTCAGAATTGATTCGATGTTGTTGGAGTTATGTCAAAGTATAGTTATAAATGAGAACATTCTTCCTTTTCTCTGCAGAAGCTTTACTTTGAAAAATAATCACCTTGTTTTGAAAGTGTATGAATTTCTAGGGTTAGGTTTAGGGTAAGGTTTAGGCTTAGGGTTAGGGTTAGCATTAAGGTTAGGGTTAGGCTTAGCGTTTTGGTTAGGCTTAGGGTTATGGTTAGGGTTAGGATTTAGGTTAGGGTTAGTGTTAGAAAATAAAAGAACGTGTATGAATTTCATGAGATGCTTTTGTGTGAAACGCTCATGTGTTTCTCAGAAATGATTCAATGTTGTTGGAGTTATGTCAAAGTATAGTTAGAAATGAGAACATTCTTCCTATTCTCTATAGAAGCTTTACTTTGAAAGATAATCACCTTGTTTTGAAAGTCTATGAATATCTAGGGTTAGGGTAATGGTTAGGATTAGGGTTATGGTTAGCGTTAGGGTTAGGGTTAGGCTTTGGGTTAGGGTTAGGCTTAGGGTTAGGGTTACGGTTAGGGTTAGTGTTAGGGTTAGGCTTAGAAAAAAAAGAATATGTATGAATTTCATAAAATGCTCTTGTGGGAAACGCACATGTGTTTCTCTGAAATGATACATTGTTCTTGGAGTTATGTCAAAGTATAGTTAGAAATGAGAAGTCTTCCTTTTCTCTGTAGAAGCTTTACTTTGAAAGATAAGCACCTTGCTTTGAAAGTGTATGAATTTCTAGGGTTAGGGTTAGGGTAAGGTAAGGGTTAGGCTTAGGGTTAGGGTTAGGTTTAGGCTTAGGGTTAAGGTTAGGGTTAGGGTTAGTGTTAGGGTTAGAAAAAAAAGAATATGTATGAATTTCATGAAATGCTTTTGTGTGAAAAGCGCTGGGTTTCTCTGAAATGATACGTTGTTGTTGGAGTTATGTCAAATTATAGTTAGAAATGAGAACAGTCTTCTTTTTCTCTGTAGAAGCTTTACTTTGAAAGATAAGCACCTTGTTTTGAAAGTGTGTGAATTTCTAGTGTTAGGGTTAGGGTTAGGTTAAGTGTTAGGGTCAGTGTTAGGGTTAGGCTTAGGGTTTAGGTTAGGGTTAAGGTTACGCTTAGTGATAGGGTTAAAGTTAGGGTTATGGTTAGTGTTAGGGTAAGTTTTAGTCTTAGGGTTAGGTTTAGGGTTAGCGTTAGGCTTAGAGTTAGGGTTAGTGTTAGTTTTAGGGTTATGGTTACAGTTAGGGTTAGGGTTAGGGTGAGGGTTTAGGGTTAGGGTTTGGTTTAGGGTTAGGGTTAGGGTTTAGGTTAGTGTTAGTGTTAGAAAAAAAAGAACGTGTATGAATTTCATGAGATTCTTTGGTCTGAAACGCACATGTGTTTCTCAGAAATGATTTGATGTTGTTGGAGTTATGTCAAAGTATAGTTAGAAATGAGAACATTCTTCCTCTTCTCTGTAGAAGCTTTACTTTGAAAAATAATCACCTTGTTTTGAAAGTCTATGAATTTCTAGGGTTAGGGTTAGGTTATGGTTAGGATTAGGGTTATGGTTAGCGTTAGGGTTAGGGTTAGGCTTTGGGTTAGGGTTAGGCTTAGGGTTAGGGTTACGGTTAGGGTTAGTGTTAGTGTTAGGCTTAGAAAAAATAATATGTATGAATTTCATGAAATGCTTTTGTGGGAAACGCACATGTGTTTCTCTGAAATGATACATTGTTGTTGGAGTTATGTCAAGTATAGTTAGAAATGAGAAGTCTTCCTTTTCTCTGTAGAAGCTTTACTTTGAAAGATAAGCACCTTGTTTTGAAAGTGTATGAATTTCTAGGGTTAGGGTTAGGGTAAGCGTTAGGCTTAGGGTTAGAGTTAGGGTTAGGCTTAGGTTTAAGGTTAGGGTTAGGGTTAGTGTTAGGGTTAGAAAAAAATGAATATGTATGAATTTCATAAAATGCTTTTGTGTGAAACGCACATGTGTTTCTCTGAAATGATACGTTGTTTTTGGAATTATGTCAAAGTATAGTTAGAAATGAGAACAGTCTTTCTTTTCTCTGTAGAAGCTTTACTTTGAAAGATAATCACCTTGTTTTGAAAATGTATGAATTTCTAGGGTTATGGTTAGGATTAGGATAAGGGTTAGGCTTAGCTTTAGGGTTAGGGTAAAGGTTAGGGTTAGGGTTCGGGTTAGTGTTAGGGTTAAGTTTAGGGTTAGAAAAATAGAATATGTATGAATTTCATGAAATGCTTTTGTGGGAAACGCACGGGTTTCTCTGAAATGATACGTTGTTGTTGGAGTTATGTCAAAGTATAGTTAGAAATGAGAAGAGTCTTCTTTTTCTCTGTAGAAGCTTTACTTTGAAAGATAAGCACCTTGTTTTGAAAGTGTGTGAATTTCTAGTGTTAGGGTTAGGGTTAGGTTAAGTGTTAGAGTTAGGGTTAGGGTTAGGCTTAGGGTTTAGGTTAGGGTTAGGGTTAGGCTTATTGATAACGTTAAGGTTAGAGTTATGGTTAGTGTTAGGGTAAGTTTTAGGCTTAGGGTTAGGTTTAGGTTTAGCATTAGGCTTAGGGTTATTGTTAGTGTTATGGTTAGGGTTAGGTTTAGGGTTAGAGTTATGTTTAGAGGTAGGGTTATTGTTACAGTTAGGGTTATGGTTACAGTTAGGGTTAGGGTTAGGGTGAGGATTTAGGGTTAGGGTTAGGTTTAGGGTTAGGGTTTTATGTTAGTGTTAGGAAAAAAAAGAACGTGTATGAATTTCATGAGATTCTTTGGTGTTAAACGCACCTGTGTTTTTCAGAATTGATTCGATGTTGTTGGAGTTATGTCAAAGTATAGTTATAAATGAGAACATTCTTCCTTTTCTCTGTAGAAGCTTTACTTTGAAAAATAATCACCTTGTTTTGAAAGTGTATGAATTTCTAGGGTTAGGTTTAGGGTAAGGTTTAGGCTTAGGGTTAGGGTTAGCATTAAGGTTAGGGTTAGGCTTAGCGTTTTGGTTAGGCTTAGGGTTATGGTTAGGGTTAGGATTTAGGTTAGGGTTAGTGTTAGAAAATAAAAGAACGTGTATGAATTTCATGAGATGCTTTTGTGTGAAACGCTCATGTGTTTCTCAGAAATGATTCAATGTTGTTGGAGTTATGTCAAAGTATAGTTAGAAATGAGAACATTCTTCCTTTTCTCTATAGAAGCTTTACTTTGAAAGATAATCACCTTGTTTTGAAAGTCTATGAATATCTAGGGTTAGGGTAATGGTTAGGATTAGGTTTATGGTTAGCGTTAGGGTTAGGGTTAGGCTTTGGGTTAGGGTTAGGCTTAGGGTTAGGGTTACGGTTAGGGTTAGTGTTAGTGTTAGGGTTAGGCTTAGAAAAAAAGAATATGTATGAATTTCATAAAATGCTCTTGTGGGAAACGCACATGTGTTTCTCTGAAATGATACATTGTTCTTGGAGTTATGTCAAAGTATAGTTAGAAATGAGAAGTCTTCCTTTTCTCTGTAGAAGCTTTACTTTGAAAGATAAGCACCTTGCTTTGAAAGTGTATGAATTTCTAGGGTTAGGGTTAGGGTAAGGTAAGGGTTAGGCTTAGGGTTAGGGTTAGGTTTAGGCTTAGGGTTAGGGTTAAGGTTAGGGTTAGGGTTAGTGTTAGGGTTAGAAAAAAAAGAATATGTATGAATTTCATGAAATGCTTTTGTGTGAAAAGCGCATGGGTTTCTCTGAAATGATACGTTGTTGTTGGAGTTATGTCAAATTATAGTTAGAAATGAGAACAGTCTTCTTTTTCTCTGTAGAAGCTTTACTTTGAAAGATAAGCACCTTGTTTTGAAAGTGTGTGAATTTCTAGTGTTAGGGTTAGGGTTAGGTTAAGTGTTAGGGTCAGTGTTAGGGTTAGGCTTAGGGTTTAGGTTAGGGTTAAGGTTACGCTTAGTGATAGGGTTAAAGTTAGGGTTATGGTTAGTGTTAGGGTAAGTTTTAGTCTTAGGGTTAGGTTTAGGGTTAGCGTTAGGCTTAGAGTTAGGGTTAGTGTTAGTTTTAGGGTTATGGTTACAGTTAGGGTTAGGGTTAGGTGAGGGTTTAGGGTTAGGGTTTGGTTTAGGGTTAGGGTTAGGGTTTAGGTTAGTGTTAGTGTTAGAAAAAAAGAACGTGTATGAATTTCATGAGATTCTTTGGTGTGAAACGCACATGTGTTTCTCAGAAATGATTCGATGTTGTTGGAGTTATGTCAAAGTATAGTTAGAAATGAGAACATTCTTCCTCTTCTCTGTAGAAGCTTTACTTTGAAAAATAATCACCTTGTTTTGAAAGTCTATGAATTTCTAGGGTTAGGGTTAGGTTATGGTTAGGATTAGGGTTATGGTTAGCGTTAGGGTTAGGGTTAGGCTTTGGGTTAGGAGGTTAGGCTTAGGGTTAGGGTTACGGTTAGGGTTAGTGTTAGTGTTAGGCTTAGAAAAAAATAATATGTATGAATTTCATGAAATGCTTTTGTGGGAAACGCACATGTGTTTCTCTGAAATGATACATTGTTGTTGGAGTTATGTCAAGTATAGTTAGAAATTAGAAGTCTTCCTTTTCTCTGTAGAAGCTTTACTTTGAAAGATAAGCACCTTGTTTTGAAAGTTTATGAATTTCTAGGGTTAGGGTTAGGGTAAGGTGTTAGGCTTAGGGTTAGGTTAGGGTTAGGCTTAGGGTTAGTTAGGTTAGGGTTAGGGTTAGGTTAGTGTTAGGGTTAGAAAAAAAAGAATATGTATGAATTTCATAAAATGCTTTTGTGTGAAACGCACATGTGTTTCCCTGAAATGATAAGTTGTTTTTGGAATTATGTCAAAGTATAGTTAGAAATGAGAACAGTCTTTCTTTTCTCTGTAGAAGCTTTACTTTGAAAGATAATCAACTTGTTTTGAAAATGTATGAATTTCTAGGGTTATGGTTAGGATTAGGATAAGGGTTAGGCTTAGCTTTAGGGTTAGGGTAAAGGTTAGGGTTAGGGTTCGGGTTAGTGTTAGGGTTAAGTTTAGGGTTAGAAAAATAGAATGTGTGAATTTCATGAAATGCTTTTGTGTGAAACGCACGGGTTTCTCTGAAATGATACGTTGTTGTTGGAGTTATGTCAAAGTATAGTTAGAAATGAGAAGAGTCTTCTTTTTCTCTGTAGAAGCTTTACTTTGAAAGATAAGCACCTTGTTTTGAAAGTGTGTGAATTTCTAGTGTTAGGGTTAGGGTTAGGTTAAGTGTTAGAGTTAGGGTTAGGGTTAGGCTTAGGGTTTAGGTTAGGGTTAGGGTTAGGCTTATTGATAACGTTAAGTTTAGAGTTATGGTTAGTGTTAGGGTAAGTTTTAGGCTTAGGGTTAGGTTTAGGTTTAGCATTAGGCTTAGGGTTATTGTTAGTGTTATGGTTAGGGTTAGGTTTAGGGTTAGAGTTATGTTTAGAGGTAGGGTTATTGTTACAGTTAGGGTGATGGTTACAGTTAGGGTTAGGGTTAGGGTGAGGATTTAGGGTTAGGGTTAGGTTTAGGGTTAGGGTTTTATGTTAGTGTTAGAAAAAAAAGAACGTGTATGAATTTCATGAGATTCTTTGGTGTTAAACGCACCTGTGTTTTTCAGAATTGATTCGATGTTGTTGGAGTTATGTCAAAGTATAGTTATAAATGAGAACATTCTTCCTTTTCTCTGTAGAAGCTTTACTTTGAAAAATAATCACCTTGTTTTGAAAGTGTATGAATTTCTAGGGTTAGGTTTAGGGTAAGGTTTAGGCTTAGGGTTAGGGTTAGCATTAAGGTTAGGGTTAGGCTTAGCGTTTTGGTTAGGCTTAGGGTTATGGTTAGGGTTAGGATTTAGGTTAGGGTTAGTGTTAGAAAATAAAAGAACGTGTATGAATTTCATGAGATGCTTTTGTGTGAAACGCTCATGTGTTTCTCAGAAATGATTCAATGTTGTTGGAGTTATGTCAAAGTATAGTTAGAAATGAGAACATTCTTCCTTTTCTCTATAGAAGCTTTACTTTGAAAGATAATCACCTTGTTTTGAAAGTCTATGAATATCTAGGGTTAGGGTAATGGTTAGGATTAGGGTTATGGTTAGCGTTAGGGTTAGGGTTAGGCTTTGGGTTAGGGTTAGGCTTAGGGTTAGGGTTACGGTTAGGGTTAGTGTTAGGGTTAGGCTTAGAAAAAAAAGAATATGTATGAATTTCATAAAATGCTCTTGTGGGAAACGCACATGTGTTTCTCTGAAATGATACATTGTTCTTGGAGTTATGTCAAAGTATAGTTAGAAATGAGAAGTCTTCCTTTTCTCTGTAGAAGCTTTACTTTGAAAGATAAGCACCTTGCTTTGAAAGTGTATGAATTTCTAGGGTTAGGGTTAGGGTAAGGTAGGGTAAGGGTTAGGCTTAGGGTTAGGGTTAGGTTTAGGCTTAGGGTTAAGGTTAGGGTTAGGGTTAGTGTTAGGGTTAGAAAAAAAAGAATATGTATGAATTTCATGAAATGCTTTTGTGTGAAACGCACGGGTTTCTCTGAAATGATACGTTGTTGTTGGAGTTATGTCAAATTATAGTTAGAAATGAGAACAGTCTTCTTTTTCTCTGTAGAAGCTTTACTTTGAAAGATAAGCACCTTGTTTTGAAAGTGTGTGAATTTCTAGTGTTAGGGTTAGGGTTAGGTTAAGTGTTAGGGTCAGTGTTAGGGTTAGGCTTAGGGTTTAGGTTAGGGTTAAGGTTAGGCTTAGTGATAGGGTTAAAGTTAGGGTTATGGTTAGTGTTAGGGTAAGTTTTAGTCTTAGGGTTAGGTTTAGGGTTAGCGTTAGGCTTAGAGTTAGGGTTAGTGTTAGTTTTAGGGTTATGGTTACAGTTAGGGTTAGGGTTAGGGTGAGGGTTTAGGGTTAGGGTTTGGTTTAGGGTTAGGGTTAGGGTTTAGGTTAGTGTTAGTGTTAGAAAAAAAAGAACGTGTATGAATTTCATGAGATTCTTTGGTCTGAAACGCACATGTGTTTCTCAGAAATGATTCGATGTTGTTGGAGTTATGTCAAAGTATAGTTAGAAATGAGAACATTCTTCCTCTTCTCTGTAGAAGCTTTACTTTGAAAAATAATCACCTTGTTTTGAAAGTCTATGAATTTCTAGGGTTAGGGTTAGGTTATGGTTAGGATTAGGGTTATGGTTAGCGTTAGGGTTAGGGTTAGGCTTTGGGTTAGGGTTAGGCTTAGGGTTAGGGTTACGGTTAGGGTTAGTGTTAGTGTTAGGCTTAGAAAAAATAATATGTATGAATTTCATGAAATGCTTTTGTGGGAAACGCACATGTGTTTCTCTGTAATGATACATTGTTGTTGGAGTTATGTCAAGTATAGTTAGAAATGAGAAGTCTTCCTTTTCTCTGTAGAAGCTTTACTTTGAAAGATAAGCACCTTGTTTTGAAAGTGTATGAATTTCTAGGGTTAGGGTTAGGGTAAGCGTTAGGCTTAGGGTTAGAGTTAGGGTTAGGCTTAGGTTTAAGGTTAGGGTTAGGGTTAGTGTTAGGGTTAGAAAAAAATGAATATGTATGAATTTCATAAAATGCTTTTGTGTGAAACGCACATGTGTTTCCCTGAAATGATAAGTTGTTTTTGGAATTATGTCAAAGTATAGTTAGAAATGAGAACAGTCTTTCTTTTCTCTGTAGAAGCTTTACTTTGAAAGATAATCAACTTGTTTTGAAAATGTATGAATTTCTAGGGTTATGGTTAGGATTAGGATAAGGGTTAGGCTTAGCTTTAGGGTTAGGGTAAAGTTTAGGGTTAGGGTTCGGGTTAGTGTTAGGGTTAAGTTTAGGGTTAGAAAAATAGAATATGTGTGAATTTCATGAAATGCTTTTGTGTGAAACGCATCGGGTTTCTCTGAAATGATACGTTGTTGTTGGAGTTATGTCAAAGTATAGTTAGAAATGAGAAGAGTCTTCTTTTTCTCTGTAGAAGCTTTACTTTGAAAGATAAGCACCTTGTTTTGAAAGTGTGTGAATTTCTAGTGTTAGGGTTAGGGTTAGGTTAAGTGTTAGAGTTAGGGTTAGGGTTAGGCTTAGGGTTTAGGTTAGGGTTAGGGTTAGGCTTATTGATAACGTTAAGTTTAGAGTTATGGTTAGTGTTAGGGTAAGTTTTAGGCTTAGGGTTAGGTTTAGGTTTAGCATTAGGCTTAGGGTTATTGTTAGTGTTATGGTTAGGGTTAGGTTTAGGGTTAGAGTTATGTTTAGAGGTAGGGTTATTGTTACAGTTAGGGTTATGGTTACAGTTAGGGTTAGGGTTAGGGTGAGGATTTAGGGTTAGGGTTGGGTTTAGGGTTAGGGTTTTATGTTAGTGTTAGTGTTAGAAAAAAAAGAACGTGTATGAATTTCATGAGATTCTTTGGTGTTAAACGCACCTGTGTTTTTCAGAATTGATTCGATGTTGTTGGAGTTATGTCAAAGTATAGTTATAAATGAGAACATTCTTCCTTTTCTCTGTAGAAGCTTTACTTTGAAAAATAATCACCTTGTTTTGAAAGTGTATGAATTTCTAGGGTTAGGTTTAGGGTAAGGTTTAGGCTTAGGGTTAGGGTTAGCATTAAGGTTAGGGTTAGGCTTAGCGTTTTGGTTAGGCTTAGGGTTATGGTTAGGGTTAGGATTTAGGTTAGGGTTAGTGTTAGAAAATAAAAGAACGTGTATGAATTTCATGAGATGCTTTTGTGTGAAACGCTCATGTGTTTCTCAGAAATGATTCAATGTTGTTGGAGTTATGTCAAAGTATAGTTAGAAATGAGAACATTCTTCCTTTTCTCTATAGAAGCTTTACTTTGAAAGATAATCACCTTGTTTTGAAAGTCTATGAATTTCTAGGGTTAGGTTAGGTAATGGTTAGGATTAGGGTTATGGTTAGCGTTAGGGTTAGGGTTAGGCTTTGGGTTAGGGTTAGGCTTAGGGTTAGGGTTACGGTTAGGGTTAGTGTTAGGGTTAGGCTTAAAAAAAAAGAATATGTATGAATTTCATAAAATGCTCTTGTGGGAAACGCACATGTGTTTCTCTGAAATGATACATTGTTCTTGGAGTTATGTCAAAGTATAGTTAGAAATGAGAAGTCTTCCTTTTCTCTGTAGAAGCTTTACTTTGAAAGATAAGCACCTTGCTTTGAAAGTGTATGAATTTCTAGGGTTAGGGTTAGGGTAAGGTAAGGGTTAGGCTTAGGGTTAGGGTTAGGTTTAGGCTTAGGGTTAAGGTTAGGGTTAGGGTTAGTGTTAGGGTTAGAAAAAAAAGAATATGTATGAATTTCATGAAATGCTTTTGTGTGAAAAGCGCGGGTTTCTCTGAAATGATACGTTGTTGTTGGAGTTATGTCAAATTATAGTTAGAAATGAGAACAGTCTTCTTTTTCTCTGTAGAAGCTTTACTTTGAAAGATAAGCACCTTGTTTTGAAAGTGTGTGAATTTCTAGTGTTAGGGTTAGGGTTAGGTTAAGTGTTAGGGTCAGTGTTAGGGTTAGGCTAGGCTTAGGGTTTAGGTTAGGGTTAAGGTTACGCTTAGTGATAGGGTTAAAGTTAGGGTTATGGTTAGTGTTAGGGTAAGTTTTAGTCTTAGGGTTAGGTTTAGGGTTAGTTAGGTTAGGCTTAGAGTTAGGGTTAGTGTTAGTTTTAGGGTTATGGTTACAGTTAGGGTTAGGGTTAGTGTGAGGGTTTAGGGTTAGGGTTTGGTTTAGGGTTAGGGTTAGGGTTTAGGTTAGTGTTAGTGTTAGAAAAAAAAGAACGTGTATGAATTTCATGAGATTCTTTGGTGTGAAACGCACATGTGTTTCTCAGAAATGATTCGATGTTGTTGGAGTTATGTCAAAGTATAGTTAGAAATGAGAACATTCTTCCTCTTCTCTGTAGAAGCTTTACTTTGAAAAATAATCACCTTGTTTTGAAAGTCTATGAATTTCTAGGGTTAGGGTTAGGTTATGGTTAGGATTAGGGTTATGGTTAGCGTTAGGGTTAGGGTTAGGCTTTGGGTTAGGGTTAGGCTTAGGGTTAGGGTTACGGTTAGGGTTAGTGTTAGTGTTAGGCTTAGAAAAAATAATATGTATGAATTTCATGAAATGCTTTTGTGGGAAACGCACATGTGTTTCTTTGAAATGATACATTGTTGTTGGAGTTATGTCAAGTATAGTTAGAAATTTGAAGTCTTCCTTTTCTCTGTAGAAGCTTTACTTTGAAAGATAAGCACCTTGTTTTGAAAGTCTATGAATATCTAGGGTTAGGGTAATGGTTAGGATTAGGGTTATGGTTAGCGTTAGGGTTAGGGTTAGGCTTTGGGTTAGGGTTAGGCTTAGGGTTAGGGTTACGGTTAGGGTTAGTGTTAGGGTTAGGCTTAGAAAAAAAAGAATATGTATGAATTTCATAAAATGCTCTTGTGGGAAACGCACATGTGTTTCTCTGAAATGATACATTGTTCTTGGAGTTATGTCAAAGTATAGTTAGAAATGAGAAGTCTTCCTTTTCTCTGTAGAAGCTTTACTTTGAAAGATAAGCACCTTGTTTTGAAAGTGTATGAATTTCTAGGGTTAGGGTTAGGGTAAGGTAAGGGTTAGGCTTAGGGTTAGGGTTAGGTTTAGGCTTAGGGTTAAGGTTAGGGTTAGGGTTAGTGTTAGGGTTAGAAAAAAAGAATATGTATGAATTTCATGAAATGCTTTTGTGTGAAAAGCGCGGGTTTCTCTGAAATGATACGTTGTTGTTGGAGTTATGTCAAATTATAGTTAGAAATGAGAACAGTCTTCTTTTTCTCTGTAGAAGCTTTACTTTGAAAGATAAGCACCTTGTTTTGAAAGTGTGTGAATTTCTAGTGTTAGGGTTAGGGTTAGGTTAAGTGTTAGGGTCAGTGTTAGGGTTAGGCTTAAGGGTTTAGGTTAGGGTTAAGGTTAGGCTTAGTGATAGGGTTAAAGTTAGGGTTATGGTTAGTGTTAGGGTAAGTTTTAGTCTTAGGGTTAGGTTTAGGGTTAGCGTTAGGCTTAGAGTTAGGGTTAGTGTTAGTTTTAGGGTTATGGTTACAGTTAGGGTTAGGTTAGGTTAGGGTGAGGGTTTAGGGTTAGGGTTTGGTTTAGGGTTAGGGTTAGGGTTTAGGTTAGTGTTAGTGTTAGAAAAAAAGAACGTGTATGAATTTCATGAGATTCTTTGGTGTGAAACGCACATGTGTTTCTCAGAAATGATTCGATGTTGTTGGAGTTATGTCAAAGTATAGTTAGAAATGAGAACATTCTTCCTCTTCTCTGTAGAAGCTTTACTTTGAAAAATAATCACCTTGTTTTGAAAGTCTATGAATTTATAGGGTTAGGGTTAGGTTATGGTTAGGATTAGGGTTATGGTTAGCGTTAGGGTTAGGGTTAGGCTTTGGGTTAGGGTTAGGCTTAGGGTTAGGGTTACGGTTAGGGTTAGTGTTAGTGTTAGGCTTAGAAAAAATAATATGTATGAATTTCATGAAATGCTTTTGTGGGAAACGCACATGTGTTTTTTTGAAATGATACATTGTTGTTGGAGTTATGTCAAGTATAGTTAGAAATTTGAAGTCTTCCTTTTCTCTGTAGAAGCTTTACTTTGAAAGATAAGCACCTTGTTTTGAAAGTGTATGAATTTCTAGGGTTAGGGTTAGGGTAAGTGTTAAACTTAGGGTTAGGGTTAGGTTTAGGCTTAGGGTTAAGGTTAGGGTCAGGGTTAGTGTTAGGGTTAGAAAAAAAAGAATATGTATGAATTTCATGAAATACTTTTGTGTGAAACGCACACGTGTTTCTCTGAAATGATAGGTTGTTTTTGGAATTATGTCAATGTATAGTTAGAAATGAGAACAGTCTTTCTTTTCTCTGTAGAAGATTTACTTTGAAAGATAATCAACTTGTTTTGAAAATGTATGAATTTCTAGGGTTATGGTTAGGATTAGGATAAGGGTTAGGCTTAGCTTTAGGGTTAGGGTTAAGTTTAGGGTTAGGGTTCGGGTTAGTGTTAGGGTTATATTTAGGGTTAGAAAAATAGAATATGTATGAATTTCATGAAATGCTTTTGTGTGAAACGCACGGGTTTCTCTGAAATGATACGTTGTTGTTGGAGTTATGTCAAAGTATAGTTAGAAATGAGAAGAGTCTTCTTTTTCTCTGTAGAAGCTTTACTTTGAAAGATAAGCACCTTGTTTTGAAAGTGTGTGAATTTCTAGTGTTAGGGTTAGGGTTAGGATAAGTGTTAGGGTTAGGGTTAGGGTTAGGCTTAGGGTTTAGGTTAGGGTTAGGCTTAGGCTTAGAGATAACGTTAAGGTTAGGGTTATGGTTAGTGTTAGGGTAAGTTTTAGGCTTAGGGTTAGGTTTAGGTTTAGCATTAGGCTTAGGGTTATTGTTAGTCTTATGGTTAGGGTTAGGTTTAGGGTTAGAGTTATGTTTAGAGGTAGGGTTAGTGTTAGGGTTAGGGTTATGGTTACAGTTAGGGTTAGGGTGAGGATTTAGGGTTAGGGTTAGGTTTAGGGTTAGGGTTTTATGTTAGTGTTAGAAAAAAAAGAACGTGTATGAATTTCATGAGATTCTTTGGTGTTAAACGCACATGTGTTTTTCAGAATTGATTCGATGTTGTTGGAGTTATGTCAAAGTATAGTTATAAATGAGAACATTCTTCCTTTTCTCTGTAGAAGCTTTACTTTGAAAAATAATCACCTTGTTTTGAAAGTGTATGAATTTCTAGGGTTAGGTTTAGGGTAAGGTTTAGGCTTAGGGTTAGGGTTAGCATTAAGGTTAGGGTTAGGCTTAGCGTTTTGGTTAGGCTTAGGGTTATGGTTAGGGTTAGGATTTAGGTTAGGGTTAGTGTTAGAAAATAAAAGAACGTGTATGAATTTCATGAGATGCTTTTGTGTGAAACGCTCATGTGTTTCTCAGAAATGATTCAATGTTGTTGGAGTTATGTCAAAGTATAGTTAGAAATGAGAACAGTCTTCCTTTTCTCTGTAGAAGCTTTACTTTGAAAGATAATCACCTTGTTTTGAAAGTGTATGAATTTCTAGGGTTAGGGTTAATGGTTAGGATTAGGGTTATGGTTAGCGTTAGGGTTAGGGTTAGGCTTTGGGTTAGGGTTAGGCTTAGGGTTAGGGTTAGGGTTAGGGTTAGTGTTAGTGTTAGGGTTAGGCTTAGAAAAAAAAGAATATGTATGAATTTCATGAAATGCTTTTGTGGGAAACGCACATGTGTTTCTCTGAAATGATACATTGTTCTTGGAGTTATGTCAAAGTATAGTTAGAAATGAGAAGTCTTCCTTTTCTCTGTAGAAGCTTTACTTTGAAAGATAAGCACCTTGTTTTGAAAGTGTGTGAATTTCTAGTGTTAGGGTTAGGGTTAGGTTAAGTGTTAGGTTAGGGTTAGGGTTAGGCTTAGGGTTTAGGTTAGGGTTAGGGTTAGGCTTATTGATAGGTTAGGTTAAGTTAGAGTTATGGTTAGTGTTAGGGTAAGTTTTTGTCTTAGGGTTAGGTTTAGGTTTAGCATTAGGCTTAGGGTTATTGTTAGTGTTATGGTTAGGGTTAGGTTTAGGGTTAGAGTTATGTTTAGAGGTAGGGTTATTGTTAGGGTTAGGGTTATGGTTACAGTTAGGGTTAGGGTTAGGGTGAGGATTTAGGGTTAGGGTTAGGTTTAGGGTTAGGGTTTTAGTGTTAGTGTTAGAAAAAAAAGAACGTGTATGAATTTCATGAGATTCTTTGGTGTTAAACGCACCTGTGTTTTTCAGAATTGATTCGATGTTGTTGGAGTTATGTCAAAGTATAGTTATAAATGAGAACATTCTTCCTTTTCTCTGTAGAAGCTTTACTTTGAAAAATAATCACCTTGTTTTGAAAGTGTATGAATTTCTAGGGTTAGGTTTAGGGTAAGGTTTAGGCTTAGGGTTAGGGTTAGCATTAAGGTTAGGGTTAGGCTTAGCGTTTTGGTTAGGCTTAGGGTTATGGTTAGGGTTAGGATTTAGGTTAGGGTTAGTGTTAGAAAAAAAAAAGAACGTGTATGAATTTCATGAGATGCTTTTGTGTGAAACGCTCATGTGTTTCTCAGAAATGATTCAATGTTGTTGGAGTTATGTCAAAGTATAGTTAGAAATGAGAACATTCTTCCTTTTCTCTATAGAAGCTTTACTTTGAAAGATAATCACCTTGTTTTGAAAGTCTATGAATATCTAGGGTTAGGGTAATGGTTAGGATTAGGGTTATGGTTAGCGTTAGGGTTAGGGTTAGGCTTTGGGTTAGGGTTAGGCTTAGGGTTAGGGTTACGGTTAGGGTTAGTGTTAGGGTTAGGCTTAAAAAAAAAGAATATGTATGAATTTCATAAAATGCTCTTGTGGGAAACGCACATGTGTTTCTCTGAAATGATACATTGTTCTTGGAGTTATGTCAAAGTATAGTTAGAAATGAGAAGTCTTCCTTTTCTCTGTAGAAGCTTTACTTTGAAAGATAAGCACCTTGCTTTGAAAGTGTATGAATTTCTAGGGTTAGGGTTAGGGTAAGGTAAGGGTTAGGCTTAGGGTTAGGGTTAGGTTTAGGCTTAGGGTTAAGGTTAGGGTTAGGGTTAGTGTTAGGGTTAGAAAAAAAAGAATATGTATGAATTTCATGAAATGCTTTTGTGTGAAACGCACATCTGTTTCTCTGAAATGATACGTTGTTTTTGGAATTATGTCAAAGTATAGTTAGAAATGAGAACAGTCTTCCTTTTTTCTGTAGAAGATTTACTTTGAAATATAATCACCTTGTTTTGAAAATGTATGACTTTCTAGGGTTATGGTTAGGATTAGGATAAGTGTTATGCTTAGCTTTAGGGTTAGGGTTAAGTTTAGGGTTAGGGTTTGGGTTAGTGTTAGGGTTAGAAATAAAGAATATGTATGAATTTCATGAAATGCTTTTGTGTGAAACGCACGGGTTTCTCTGAAATGATACGTTGTTGTTGGAGTTATGTCAAAGTATAGTTAGAAATGAGAACAGTCTTCTTTTTCTCTGTAGAAGCTTTACTTTGAAAGATAAGCACCTTGTTTTGAAAGTGTGTGAATTTCTAGTGTTAGGGTTAGGGTTAGGTTAAGTGTTAGGGTCAGTGTTAGGGTTAGGCTTAGGGTTTAGGTTAGGGTTAGGGTTAGGCTTAGTGATAGGGTTAAAGTTAGGGTTATGGTTAGTGTTAGGGTAAGTTTTAGGCTTAGGGTTAGGTTTAGGGTTAGCATTAGGCTTAGAGTTAGGGTTAGTGTTAGTTTTAGGGTTATGGTTACAGTTAGGGTTAGGGTTAGGGTGAGGGTTTAGGGTTAGGGTTTGGTTTAGGGTTAGGGTTAGGGTTTAGGTTAGTGTTAGTGTTAGAAAAAAAAGAACGTGTATGAATTTCATGAGATTCTTTGGTCTGAAACGCACATGTGTTTCTCAGAAATGATTCGATGTTGTTGGAGTTATGTCAAAGTATAGTTAGAAATGAGAACATTCTTCCTCTTCTCTGTAGAAGCTTTACTTTGAAAAATAATCACCTTGTTTTGAAAGTCTATGAATTTCTAGGGTTAGGGTTAGGTTATGGTTAGGATTAGGGTTATGGTTAGCGTTAGGGTTAGGGTTAGGCTTTGGGTTAGGGTTAGGCTTAGGGTTAGGGTTACGGTTAGGGTTAGTGTTAGTGTTAGGCTTAGAAAAAATAATATGTATGAATTTCATGAAATGCTTTTGTGGGAAACGCACATGTGTTTCTCTGAAATGATACATTGTTGTTGGAGTTATGTCAAGTATAGTTAGAAATGAGAAGTCTTCCTTTTCTCTGTAGAAGCTTTACTTTGAAAGATAAGCACCTTGTTTTGAAAGTGTATGAATTTCTAGGGTTAGGGTTAGGGTAAGCGTTAGGCTTAGGGTTAGAGTTAGGGTTAGGCTTAGGTTTAAGGTTAGGGTTAGGGTTAGTGTTAGGGTTAGAAAAAAATGAATATGTATGAATTTCATAAAATGCTTTTGTGTGAAACGCACATGTGTTTCCCTGAAATGATAAGTTGTTTTTGGAATTATGTCAAAGTATAGTTAGAAATGAGAACAGTCTTTCTTTTCTCTGTAGAAGCTTTACTTTGAAAGATAATCACTTTGTTTTGAAAATGTATGAATTTCTAGGGTTATGGTTAGGATTAGGATAAGGGTTAGGCTTAGCTTTAGGGTTAGGGTAAAGGTTAGGGTTAGGGTTCGGGTTAGTGTTAGGGTTAAGTTTAGGGTTAGAAAAATAGAATATGTGTGAATTTCATGAAATGCTTTTGTGTGAAACGCACGGGTTTCTCTGAAATGATACGTTGTTGTTGGAGTTATGTCAAAGTATAGTTAGAAATGAGAAGAGTCTTCTTTTTCTCTGTAGAAGCTTTACTTTGAAAGATAAGCACCTTGTTTTGAAAGTGTGTGAATTTCTAGTGTTAGGGTTAGGGTTAGGTTAAGTGTTAGAGTTAGGGTTAGGGTTAGGCTTAGGGTTTAGGTTAGGGTTAGGGTTAGGCTTATTGATAACGTTAAGTTTAGAGTTATGGTTAGTGTTAGGGTAAGTTTTAGGCTTAGGGTTAGGTTTAGGTTTAGCATTAGGCTTAGGGTTATTGTTAGTGTTATGGTTAGGGTTAGGTTTAGGGTTAGAGTTATGTTTAGAGGTAGGGTTATTGTTACAGTTAGGGTTATGGTTACAGTTAGGGTTAGGGTTAGGGTGAGGATTTAGGGTTAGGGTTAGGTTTAGGGTTAGGGTTTTATGTTAGTGTTAGAAAAAAAAGAACGTGTATGAATTTCATGAGATTCTTTGGTGTTAAACGCACCTGTGTTTTTCAGAATTGATTCGATGTTGTTGGAGTTATGTCAAAGTATAGTTATAAATGAGAACATTCTTCCTTTTCTCTGTAGAAGCTTTACTTTGAAAAATAATCACCTTGTTTTGAAAGTGTATGAATTTCTAGGGTTAGGTTTAGGGTAAGGTTTAGGCTTAGGGTTAGGGTTAGCATTAAGGTTAGGGTTAGGCTTAGCGTTTTGGTTAGGCTTAGGGTTATGGTTAGGGTTAGGATTTAGGTTAGGGTTAGTGTTAGAAAATAAAAGAACGTGTATGAATTTCATGAGATGCTTTTGTGTGAAACGCTCATGTGTTTCTCAGAAATGATTCAATGTTGTTGGAGTTATGTCAAAGTATAGTTAGAAATGAGAACATTCTTCCTTTTCTCTATAGAAGCTTTACTTTGAAAGATAATCACCTTGTTTTGAAAGTCTATGAATATCTAGGGTTAGGGTAATGGTTAGGATTAGGGTTATGGTTAGCGTTAGGGTTAGGGTTAGGCTTTGGGTTAGGGTTAGGCTTAGGGTTAGGGTTACGGTTAGGGTTAGTGTTAGGGTTAGGCTTAGAAAAAAAAGAATATGTATGAATTTCATAAAATGCTCTTGTGGGAAACGCACATGTGTTTCTCTGAAATGATACATTGTTCTTGGAGTTATGTCAAAGTATAGTTAGAAATGAGAAGTCTTCCTTTTCTCTGTAGAAGCTTTACTTTGAAAGATAAGCACCTTGCTTTGAAAGTGTATGAATTTCTAGGGTTAGGGTTAGGGTAAGGTAAGGGTTAGGCTTAGGGTTAGGGTTAGGGTTAGGTTTAGGCTTAGGGTTAAGGTTAGGGTTAGGGTTAGTGTTAGGGTTAGAAAAAAAAGAATATGTATGAATTTCATGAAATGCTTTTGTGTGAAACGCACATCTGTTTCTCTGAAATGATACGTTGTTTTTGGAATTATGTCAAAGTATAGTTAGAAATGAGAACAGTCTTCCTTTTTTCTGTAGAAGATTTACTTTGAAATATAATCACCTTGTTTTGAAAATGTATGACTTTCTAGGGTTATGGTTAGGATTAGGATAAGTGTTATGCTTTAGCTTTAGGGTTAGGGTTAAGTTTAGGGTTAGGGTTTGGGTTAGTGTTAGGGTTAAGAAATAAAGAAATATGTATGAATTTCATGAAATGTTTTGTGTGAAAGTGGGTTTCTCTGAAATGATACGTTGTTGTTGGAGTTATGTCAAAGTATAGTTAGAAATGAGAACAGTCTTCTTTTTCTCTGTAGAAGCTTTACTTTGAAAGATAAGCACCTTGTTTTGAAAGTGTGTGAATTTCTAGTGTTAGGGGTTAGGGTTAGGTTAAGTGTTAGGGTCAGGGTTAGGGTTAGGCTTAGGGTTTAGGTTAGGGTTAGGGTTAGGTTTAGTGTTGGGTTAAAGGTTAGGGTTATGTTGTTGGAGTTAGGTGGTATAGTTTTAGTTTTGTTTTAGTTATGTTAGGGTTAGGTTTAGGGTTAGGTTTAGGCTTAGGGTTAGGGTTAGCATTAAGGTTAGGGTTAGGGTTTAGGGTTAGGGTTAGGTTTTAGGGTTAGGGTTAGGGTTTAGGTTAGTGTTAGTGTTAGAAAAAAAAAGAACGTGTATGAATTTCATGAGATTCTTTGGTGTGAAACGCACATGTGTTTCTCAGAAATGATTCGATGTTGTTGGAGTTATGTCAAAGTATAGTTAGAAATGAGAACATTCTTCCTCTTCTCTGTAGAAGCTTTACTTTGAAAAATAATCACCTTGTTTTGAAAGTCTATGAATTTCTAGGGTTAGGGTTAGGTTATGGTTAGGATTAGGGTTATGGTTAGCGTTAGGGTTAGGGTTAGGCTTTGGGTTAGGGTTAGGCTTAGGGTTAGGGTTACGGTTAGGGTTAGTGTTAGTGTTAGGCTTAGAAAAAAATAATATGTATGAATTTCATGAAATGCTTTTGTGGGAAACGCACATGTGTTTCTCTGAAATGATACATTGTTGTTGGAGTTATGTCAAAGTATAGTTAGAAATGAGAAGTCTTCCTTTTCTCTGTAGAAGCTTTACTTTGAAAGATAAGCACCTTGTTTTGAAAGTGTATGAATTTCTAGGGTTAGGGTTAGGGTTAGGGTAAGCGTTAGGCTTAGGGTTAGAGTTAGGGTTAGGCTTAGGTTTAAGGTTAGGGTTAGGGTTAGTGTTAGGGTTAGAAAAAAATGAATATGTATGAATTTCATAAAATGCTTTTGTGTGAAACGCACATGTGTTTCCCTGAAATGATAAGTTGTTTTTGGAATTATGTCAAAGTATAGTTAGAAATGAGAACAGTCTTTCTTTTCTCTGTAGAAGCTTTACTTTGAAAGATAATCACTTTGTTTTGAAAATGTATGAATTTCTAGGGTTATGGTTAGGATTAGGATAAGGGTTAGGCTTAGCTTTAGGGTTAGGGTAAAGGTTAGGGTTAGGGTTCGGGTTAGTGTTAGGGTTAAGTTTAGGGTTAGAAAAATAGAATATGTGTGAATTTCATGAAATGCTTTTGTGTGAAACGCACGGGTTTCTCTGAAATGATACGTTGTTGTTGGAGTTATGTCAAAGTATAGTTAGAAATGAGAAGAGTCTTCTTTTTCTCTGTAGAAGCTTTACTTTGAAAGATAAGCACCTTGTTTTGAAAGTGTGTGAATTTCTAGTGTTAGGGTTAGGGTTAGGTTAAGTGTTAGAGTTAGGGTTAGGGTTAGGCTTAGGGTTTAGGTTAGGGTTAGGGTTAGGCTTATTGATAACGTTAAGTTTAGAGTTATGGTTAGTGTTAGGGTAAGTTTTAGGCTTAGGGTTAGGTTTAGGTTTAGCATTAGGCTTAGGGTTATTGTTAGTGTTATGGTTAGGGTTAGGTTTAGGGTTAGAGTTATGTTTAGAGGTAGGGTTATTGTTACAGTTAGGGTTATGGTTACAGTTAGGGTTAGGGTTAGGGTGAGGATTTAGGGTTAGGGTTAGGTTTAGGGTTAGGGTTTTATGTTAGTGTTAGAAAAAAAAGAACGTGTATGAATTTCATGAGATTCTTTGGTGTTAAACGCACCTGTGTTTTTCAGAATTGATTCGATGTTGTTGGAGTTATGTCAAAGTATAGTTATAAATGAGAACATTCTTCCTTTTCTCTGTAGAAGCTTTACTTTGAAAAATAATCACCTTGTTTTGAAAGTGTATGAATTTCTAGGGTTAGGTTTAGGGTAAGGTTTAGGCTTAGGGTTAGGGTTAGCATTAAGGTTAGGGTTAGGCTTAGCGTTTTGGTTAGGCTTAGGGTTATGGTTAGGGTTAGGATTTAGGTTAGGGTTAGTGTTAGAAAATAAAAGAACGTGTATGAATTTCATGAGATGCTTTTGTGTGAAACGCTCATGTGTTTCTCAGAAATGATTCAATGTTGTTGGAGTTATGTCAAAGTATAGTTAGAAATGAGAACATTCTTCCTTTTCTCTATAGAAGCTTTACTTTGAAAGATAATCACCTTGTTTTGAAAGTCTATGAATATCTAGGGTTAGGGTAATGGTTAGGATTAGGGTTATGGTTAGCGTTAGGGTTAGGGTTAGGCTTTGGGTTAGGGTTAGGCTTAGGGTTAGGGTTACGGTTAGGGTTAGTGTTAGGGTTAGGCTTAGAAAAAAAGAATATGTATGAATTTCATAAAATGCTCTTGTGGGAAACGCACATGTGTTTCTCTGAAATGATACATTGTTCTTGGAGTTATGTCAAAGTATAGTTAGAAATGAGAAGTCTTCCTTTTCTCTGTAGAAGCTTTACTTTGAAAGATAAGCACCTTGTTTTGAAAGTGTATGAATTTCTAGGGTTAGGGTTAGGGTAAGGTAAGGGTTAGGCTTAGGGTTAGGGTTAGGTTTAGGCTTAGGGTTAAGGTTAGGGTTAGGGTTAGTGTTAGGGTTAGAAAAAAAAGAATATGTATGAATTTCATGAAATGCTTTTGTGTGAAACGCACATGTGTTTCCCTGAAATGATACGTTGTTTTTGGAATTATGTCAAAGTATAGTTAGAAATGAGAACAGTCTTCCTTTTTTCTGTAGAAGATTTACTTTGAAATATAATCACCTTGTTTTGAAAATGTATGACTTTCTAGGGTTATGGTTAGGATTAGGATAAGTGTTATGCTTAGCTTTAGGGTTAGGGTTAAGTTGGTTATTGGTTAGGGTTTGGGTTAGTGTTAGGGTTAGAAAAAAAGAATATGTATGAATTTCATGAAATGCTTTTGTGTGAAACGCACGGGTTTCTCTGAAATGATACGTTGTTGTTGGAGTTATGTCAAAGTATAGTTAGAAATGAGAACAGTCTTCTTTTTCTCTGTAGAAGCTTTACTTTGAAAGATAAGCACCTTGTTTTGAAAGTGTGTGAATTTCTAGTGTTAGGGTTAGGGTTAGGTTAAGTGTTAGGGTCAGTGTTAGGGTTAGGCTTAGGGTTTAGGTTAGGGTTAGGGTTAGGCTTAGTGATAGGGTTAAAGTTAGGGTTATGGTTAGTGTTAGGGTAAGTTTTAGGCTTAGGGTTAGGTTTAGCATTAGGCTTAGAGTTAGGGTTAGTGTTAGTTTTAGGGTTATGGTTACAGTTAGGGTTAGGGTTAGGTGGGGTTAGGGTTAGGGTTTAGGGTTAGGGTTTGGTTTAGGGTTAGGGTTAGGGTTTAGGTTAGTGTTAGTGTTAGAAAAAAAAGAACGTGTATGAATTTCATGAGATTCTTTGGTGTGAAACGCACATGTGTTTCTCAGAAATGATTCGATGTTGTTGGAGTTATGTCAAAGTATAGTTAGAAATGAGAACATTCTTCCTCTTCTCTGTAGAAGCTTTACTTTGAAAAATAATCACCTTGTTTTGAAAGTCTATGAATTTCTAGGGTTAGGGTTAGGTTATGGTTAGGATTAGGGTTATGGTTAGCGTTAGGGTTAGGGTTAGGCTTTGGGTTAGGGTTAGGCTTAGGGTTAGGGTTACGGTTAGGGTTAGTGTTAGTGTTAGGCTTAGAAAAAATAATATGTATGAATTTCATGAAATGCTTTTGTGGGAAACGCACATGTGTTTCTCTGAAATGATACATTGTTGTTGGAGTTATGTCAAAGTATAGTTAGAAATGAGAAGTCTTCCTTTTCTCTGTAGAAGCTTTACTTTGAAAGATAAGCACCTTGTTTTGAAAGTGTATGAATTTCTAGGGTTAGGGTTAGGGTTAGGTAAGCGTTAGGCTTAGGGTTAGAGTTAGGGTTAGGCTTAGGTTTAAGGTTAGGGTTAGGGTTAGTGTTAGGGTTAGAAAAAAATGAATATGTATGAATTTCATAAAATGCTTTTGTGTGAAACGCACATGTGTTTCCCTGAAATGATAAGTTGTTTTTGGAATTATGTCAAAGTATAGTTAGAAATGAGAACAGTCTTTCTTTTCTCTGTAGAAGCTTTACTTTGAAAGATAATCACTTTGTTTTGAAAATGTATGAATTTCTAGGGTTATGGTTAGGATTAGGATAAGGGTTAGGCTTAGCTTTAGGGTTAGGGTAAAGGTTAGGGTTAGGGTTCGGGTTAGTGTTAGGGTTAAGTTTAGGGTTAGAAAAATAGAATATGTGTGAATTTCATGAAATGCTTTTGTGTGAAACGCACGGGTTTCTCTGAAATGATACGTTGTTGTTGGAGTTATGTCAAAGTATAGTTAGAAATGAGAAGAGTCTTCTTTTTCTCTGTAGAAGCTTTACTTTGAAAGATAAGCACCTTGTTTTGAAAGTGTGTGAATTTCTAGTGTTAGGGTTAGGGTTAGGTTAAGTGTTAGGGTTAGGGTTAGGGTTAGGCTTAGGGTTTAGGTTAGGGTTAGGGTTAGGCTTATTGATAACGTTAAGTTTAGAGTTATGGTTAGTGTTAGGGTAAGTTTTAGGCTTAGGGTTAGGTTTAGGTTTAGCATTAGGCTTAGGGTTATTGTTAGTGTTATGGTTAGGGTTAGGTTTAGGGTTAGAGTTATGTTTAGAGGTAGGGTTATTGTTACAGTTAGGGTTATGGTTACAGTTAGGGTTAGGGTTAGGGGTGAGGATTTAGGGTTAGGGTTAGGTTTAGGGTTAGGGTTTTAGTGTTAGTGTTAGTAAAAAAAAGAACGTGTATGAATTTCATGAGATTCTTTGGTGTTAAACGCACATGTGTTTCTCAGAAATGATTCGATGTTGTTGGAGTTATGTCAAAGTATAGTTATAAATGAGAACATTCTTCCTTTTCTCTGTAGAAGCTTTACTTTGAAAAATAATCACCTTGTTTTGAAAGTGTATGAATTTCTAGGGTTAGGTTTAGGGTAAGGTTTAGGCTTAGGGTTAGGGTTAGCATTAAGGTTAGGGTTAGGCTTAGTTTGGTTAGGCTTAGGGTTATGGTTAGGGTTAGGATTTAGGTTAGGGTTAGTGTTAGAAAAAAAAAGAACATGTATGAATTTCATGAGATGCTTTTGTGTGAAACGCTCATGTGTTTCTCAGAAATGATTCAATGTTGTTGGAGTTATGTCAAAGTATAGTTAGAAATGAGAACATTCTTCCTTTTCTCTATAGAAGCTTTACTTTGAAAGATAATCACCTTGTTTTGAAAGTCTATGAATTTCTAGGGTTAGGGTTAATGGTTAGGATTAGGGTTATGGTTAGCGTTAGGGTTAGGGTTAGGCTTTGGGTTAGGGTTAGGCTTAGGGTTAGGGTTACGGTTAGGTTAGGGTTAGTGTTAGGGTTAGGCTTAAAAAAAAAGAATATGTATGAATTTCATAAAATGCTTTTGTGGGAAACGCACATGTGTTTCTCTGAAATGATACATTGTTCTTGGAGTTATGTCAAAGTATAGTTAGAAATGAGAAGTCTTCCTTTTCTCTGTAGAAGCTTTACTTTGAAAGATAAGCACCTTGTTTTGAAAGTGTATGAATTTCTAGGGTTAGGGTTAGGTTAGGGTTAGGTAAGGGTTAGGGTTAGGGTTAGGGTTAGGGTTTAGGGTTAGGGTTAGGGTTAGGGTTAGGGTTAGTGTTAGGGTTAGGAAAAAAAGAATATGTATGAATTTCATGAAATGCTTTTTTGTGTGAAACGCACTGGTTTCTCTGAAATGATACGTTGTTGTTGGAGTTATGTCAAAGTATAGTTAGAAATGAGAACAGTCTTCTTTTTCTGTAGAAGCTTTACTTTGAAAGATAATCACCTTGTTTTGAAAGTGTATGAATTTCTAGGGTTAGGGTTAGGGTTAGGGTTAGGGTTAGTGTTAGGGTTAGGGTTAGGATTTAGGGTTAGGGTTAGGTTTAGGGTTAGGGTTTAGTTTAGTGTTAGTGTTAGAAAAAAAAAAGTGTATGAATTTCATGAGATTCTTTTGGTGTGAAACGCACATGTGTTTCTCAGAAATGATTCGATGTTGTTGGAGTTATGTCAAAGTATAGTTATAAATGAGAACATTCTTCCTTTTCTCTGTAGAAGCTTTACTTTGAAAAATAATCACCTTGTTTTGAAAGTGTATGAATTTCTAGGGTTAGGTTTTAGGTAAGGTTTAGGCTTAGGGTTAGGGTTAGCATTAGGGTTAGGGTTAGGTTAGGTTAGGCTTAGGGTTATGGTTAGGGTTAGGATTTAGGTTAGGGTTAGTGTTAGAAAAAAAAAGAACATGTATGAATTTCATGAGATGCTTTTGTGTGAAACGCTCATGTGTTTCTCAGAAATGATTCAATGTTGTTGGAGTTATGTCAAAGTATAGTTAGAAATGAGAACATTCTTCCTTTTCTCTATAGAAGCTTTACTTTGAAAGATAATCACCTTGTTTTGAAAGTCTATGAATTTCTAGGGTTAGTGTTAGGTTATGGTTAGGATTAGGGTTATGGTTAGCGTTAGGTTAGGGTTAGGGTTAGGCTTTGGGTTAGGGTTAGGTTAGGCTTAGGGTTAGGGTTACGGTTAGGGTTAGTGTTAGTGTTAGGCTTAGAAAAAAATAATATGTATGAATTTCATGAAATGCTTTTGTGGGAAACGCACATGTGTTTCTCTGAAATGATACATTGTTGTTGGAGTTATGTCAAAGTATAGTTAGAAATGAGAAGTCTTCCTTTTCTCTGTAGAAGCTTTACTTTGAAAGATAAGCACCTTGTTTTGAAAGTGTATGAATTTCTAGGGTTAGGGTTAGGGTAAGTTAGGCTTAGGCTTAGGGTTAGAGTTAGGGTTAGGCTTAGGTTTAAGGTTAGGGTTAGGGTTAGTGTTAGGGTTAGAAAAAAATGAATATGTATGAATTTCATAAAATGCTTTTGTGTGAAACGCACATGTGTTTCTCTGAAATGATAAGTTGTTTTTGGAATTATGTCAAAGTATAGTTAGAAATGAGAACAGTCTTTCTTTTCTCTGTAGAAGCTTTACTTTGAAAGATAATCACTTTGTTTTGAAAATGTATGAATTTCTAGGGTTATGGTTAGGATTAGGATAAGGGTTAGGCTTAGCTTTAGGGTTAGGGTTAAAGGTTAGGGTTAGGGTTCGGGTTAGTGTTAGGGTTAAGGTTAGGGTTAGAAAAATAGAATATGTGTGAATTTCATGAAATGCTTTTGTGTGAAACGCACGGGTTTCTCTGAAATGATACGTTGTTGTTGGAGTTATGTCAAAGTATAGTTAGAAATGAGAAGAGTCTTCTTTTTCTCTGTAGAAGCTTTACTTTGAAAGATAAGCACCTTGTTTTGAAAGTGTGTGAATTTCTAGTGTTAGGGTTAGGGTTAGGTTAAGTGTTAGGGTTAGGGTTAGGGTTAGGCTTAGGGTTTAGGTTAGGGTTAGGGTTAGGCTTATTGATAACGTTAAGTTTAGAGTTATGGTTAGTGTTAGGGTAAGTTTTAGGCTTAGGGTTAGGTTTAGGTTTAGCATTAGGCTTAGGGTTATTGTTAGTGTTATGGTTAGGGTTAGGTTTAGGGTTAGAGTTATGTTTAGAGGTAGGGTTATGGTTACAGTTAGGGTTATGGTTACAGTTAGGGTTAGGGGTGAGGATTTAGGGTTAGGGTTTGGTTTAGGGTTAGGGTTTAGTTTAGTGTTAGTGTTAGAAAAAAAAGAACGTGTATGAATTTCATGAGATTCTTTGGTGTGAAACGCACATGTGTTTCTCAGAAATGATTCGATGTTGTTGGAGTTATGTCAAAGTATAGTTATAAATGAGAACATTCTTCCTTTTCTCTGTAGAAGCTTTACTTTGAAAAATAATCACCTTGTTTTGAAAGTGTATGAATTTCTAGGGTTAGGTTTAGGGTAAGGTTTAGGCTTAGGGTTAGGGTTAGTTAAGGTTAGATTAAGGTTAGTGTTAGGCTTAGGGTTATGGTTAGGGTTAGGATTTAGGTTAGGGTTAGTGTTAGAAAATAAAAGAACATGTATGAATTTCATGAGATGCTTTTGTGTGAAACGCTCATGTGTTTCTCAGAAATGATTCAATGTTGTTGGAGTTATGTCAAAGTATAGTTAGAAATGAGAACATTCTTCCTTTTCTCTATAGAAGCTTTACTTTGAAAGATAATCACCTTGTTTTGAAAGTTTATGAATTTCTAGGGTTAGTGTTAGGGTATGGTTAGGATTAGGGTTATGGTTAGCGTTAGGGTTAGGGTTAGGCTTTGGGTTAGGGTTAGGCTTAGGGTTAGGGTTACGGTTAGGGTTAGTGTTAGTGTTAGGCTTAGAAAAAAATAATATGTATGAATTTCATGAAATGCTTTTGTGGGAAACGCACATGTGTTTCTCTGAAATGATACATTGTTGTTGGAGTTATGTCAAAGTATAGTTAGAAATGAGAAGTCTTCCTTTTCTCTGTAGAAGCTTTACTTTGAAAGATAAGCACCTTGTTTTGAAAGTGTATGAATTTCTAGGGTTAGGGTTAGGGTAAGGTAAGCGTTAGGCTTAGGGTTAGAGTTAGGGTTAGGCTTAGGTTTAAGGTTAGGGTTAGGGTTAGTGTTAGGGTTAGGTTAAAAAAATGAATATGTATGAATTTCATAAAATGCTTTTGTGTGAAACGCACATGTGTTTCTCTGAAATGATAAGTTGTTTTTGGAATTATGTCAAAGTATAGTTAGAAATGAGAACAGTCTTTCTTTTCTCTGTAGAAGCTTTACTTTGAAAGATAATCACTTTGTTTTGAAAATGTATGAATTTCTAGGGTTATGGTTAGGATTAGGATAAGGGTTAGGCTTAGCTTTAGGGTTAGGGTAAAGGTTAGGTTAGGGTTCGGGTTAGTTTTAGGGTTAAGGTTAGGGTTAGAAAAATAGAATATGTGTGAATTTCATGAAATGCTTTTGTGTGAAACGCACGGGTTTCTCTGAAATGATACGTTGTTGTTGGAGTTATGTCAAAGTATAGTTAGAAATGAGAAGAGTCTTCTTTTTCTCTGTAGAAGCTTTACTTTGAAAGATAAGCACCTTGTTTTGAAAGTGTGTGAATTTCTAGTGTTAGGGTTAGGGTTAGGTTAAGTGTTAGGGTTAGGGTTAGGGTTAGGCTTAGGGTTTAGGTTAGGGTTAGGGTTAGGCTTATTGATAACGTTAAGTTTAGAGTTATGGTTAGTGTTAGGGTAAGTTTTAGGCTTAGGGTTAGGTTTAGGTTTAGCATTAGGCTTAGGGTTATTGTTATGTTAGTGTTATGGTTAGGGTTAGGTTTAGGGTTAGAGTTATGTTTAGAGGTAGGGTTATTGTTACAGTTAGGGTTATGGTTACAGTTAGGGTTAGGGTGAGGATTTAGGGTTAGGGTTTGGTTTAGGGTTAGGGTTTAGTTTAGTGTTAGTGTTAGAAAAAAAGAACGTGTATGAATTTCATGAGATTCTTTGGTGTGAAACGCACATGTGTTTCTCAGAAATGATTCGATGTTGTTGGAGTTATGTCAAAGTATAGTTATAAATGAGAACATTCTTCCTTTTCTCTGTAGAAGCTTTACTTTGAAAAATAATCACCTTGTTTTGAAAGTGTATGAATTTCTAGGGTTAGGTTTAGGGTAAGGTTTAGGCTTAGGGTTAGGGTTAGGTTAGCATTAAGGTTAGTGTTAGGCTTAGGGTTATGGTTAGGGTTAGGATTTAGGTTAGGGTTAGTGTTAGAAAATAAAAGAACATGTATGAATTTCATGAGATGCTTTTGTGTGAAACGCTCATGTGTTTCTCAGAAATGATTCAATGTTGTTGGAGTTATGTCAAAGTATAGTTAGAAATGAGAACATTCTTCCTTTTCTCTATAGAAGCTTTACTTTGAAAGATAATCACCTTGTTTTGAAAGTTTATGAATTTCTAGGGTTAGTGTTAGGGTATGGTTAGGATTAGGGTTATGGTTAGCGTTAGGGTTAGGGTTAGGCTTTGGGTTAGGGTTAGGCTTAGGGTTAGGGTTACGGTTAGGGTTAGTGTTAGTGTTAGGCTTAGAAAAAATAATATGTATGAATTTCATGAAATGCTTTTGTGGGAAACGCACATGTGTTTCTCTGAAATGATACATTGTTGTTGGAGTTATGTCAAAGTATAGTTAGAAATGAGAAGTCTTCCTTTTCTCTGTAGAAGCTTTACTTTGAAAGATAAGCACCTTGTTTTGAAAGTGTATGAATTTCTAGGGTTAGGGTTAGGGTAAGCGTTAGGCTTAGGGTTAGAGTTAGGGTTAGGCTTAGGGTTAAGGTTAGGGTTAGGGTTAGTGTTAGGGTTAGAAAAAAATGAATATGTATGAATTTCATAAAATGCTTTTGTGTGAAACGCACATGTGTTTCTCTGAAATGATACGTTGTTTTGGAATTATGTCAAAGTATAGTTAGAAATGAGAACAGTCTTTTCTCTGTAGAATTTTACTTTGAAAGATAATCACTTTGTTTTGAAAATGTATGAATTTCTAGGGTTATGGTTAGGATTAGGATAAGGGTTAGGCTTAGCTTTAGGGTTAGGGTAAAGGTTAGGTTTAGGGTTCGGTTTAGTGTTAGGGTTAAGGTTAGGGTTAGAAAAATAGAATATGTGTGAATTTCATGAAATGCTTTTGTGTGAAACGCACGGGTTTCTCTGAAATGATACGTTGTTGTTGGAGTTATGTCAAAGTATAGTTAGAAATGAGAAGAGTCTTCTTTTTCTCTGTAGAAGCTTTACTTTGAAAGATAAGCACCTTGTTTTGAAAGTGTGTGAATTTCTAGTGTTAGGGTTAGGGTTAGGTTAAGTGTTAGGGTTAGGGTTAGGGTTAGGCTTAGGGTTTAGGTTAGGGTTAGGGTTAGGCTTATTGATAACGTTAAGTTTAGAGTTATGGTTAGTGTTAGGGTAAGTTTTAGGCTTAGGGTTAGGTTTAGGTTTAGCATTAGGCTTAGGGTTATTGTTAGTGTTATGGTTAGGGTTAGGTTTAGGGTTAGAATTATGTTTAGAGGTAGGGTTATTGTTCAGTTAGGGTTATGGTTACATTTAGGGTTAGGGTTAGGGTGAGGATTTAGGGTTAGGGTTTGGTTTAGGGTTAGGGTTTAGTTTAGTGTTAGTGTTAGAAAAAAAAGAACGTGTATGAATTTCATGAGATTCTTTGGTGTGAAACGCACATGTGTTTCTCAGAAATGATTCGATGTTGTTGGAGTTATGTCAAAGTATAGTTATAAATGAGAACATTCTTCCTTTTCTCTGTAGAAGCTTTACTTTGAAAAATAATCACCTTGTTTTGAAAGTGTATGAATTTCTAGGGTTAGGTTTAGGGTAAGGTTTAGGCTTAGGGTTAGGGTTAGCATTAAGGTTAGTGTTAGGCTTAGGGTTATGGTTAGGGTTAGGATTTAGGTTAGGGTTAGTGTTAGAAAATAAAAGAACATGTATGAATTTCATGAGATGCTTTTGTGTGAAACGCTCATGTGTTTCTCAGAAATGATTCAATGTTGTTGGAGTTATGTCAAAGTATAGTTAGAAATGAGAACATTCTTCCTTTTCTCTATAGAAGCTTTACTTTGAAAGATAATCACCTTGTTTTGAAAGTTTATGAATTTCTAGGGTTAGTGTTAGGGTATGGTTAGGATTAGGGTTATGGTTAGCGTTAGGGTTAGGGTTAGGCTTTGGGTTAGGGTTAGGCTTAGGGTTAGGGTTACGGTTAGGGTTAGTGTTAGTGTTAGGCTTAGAAAAAATAATATGTATGAATTTCATGAAATGCTTTTGTGGGAAACGCACATGTGTTTCTCTGAAATGATATATTGTTCTTGGAGTTATGTCAAAGTATAGTTAGAAATGAGAAGTCTTCCTTTTCTCTGTAGAAGCTTTACTTTGAAAGATAAGCACCTTGTTTTGAAAGTGTATGAATTTCTAGGGTTAGGGTTAGGGTAAGCGTTAGGCTTAGGGTTAGAGTTAGGGTTAGGCTTAGGCTTAGGGTTAAGGTTAGGGTTAGGGTTAGTGTTAGGGTTAGAAAAAAATGAATATGTATGAATTTCATAAAATGCTTTTGTGTGAAACGCACATGTGTTTCTCTGAAATGATACGTTGTTTTGGAATTATGTCAAAGTATAGTTAGAAATGAGAACAGTCTTTTCTCTGTAGAATTTTACTTTGAAAGATAATCACTTTGTTTTGAAAATGTATGAATTTCTAGGGTTATGGTTAGGATTAGGATAAGGGTTAGGCTTAGCTTTAGGGTTAGGGTAAAGGTTAGGTTTAGGGTTCGGTTTAGTGTTAGGGTTAAGGTTAGGGTTAGAAAAATAGAATATGTGTGAATTTCATGAAATGCTTTTGTGTGAAACGCACGGGTTTCTCTGAAATGATACGTTGTTGTTGGAGTTATGTCAAAGTATAGTTAGAAATGAGAAGAGTCTTCTTTTTCTCTGTAGAAGCTTTACTTTGAAAGATAAGCACCTTGTTTTGAAAGTGTGTGAATTTCTAGTGTTAGGGTTAGGGTTAGGTTAAGTGTTAGGGTTAGGGTTAGGGTTAGGCTTAGGGTTTAGGTTAGGGTTAGGGTTAGGCTTATTGATAACGTTAAGGTTAGAGTTATGGTTAGTGTTAGGGTAAGTTTTAGGCTTAGGGTTAGGTTTAGGTTTAGCATTAGGCTTAGGGTTATTGTTAGTGTTATGGTTAGGGTTAGGTTTAGGGTTAGAGTTATGTTTAGAGGTAGGGTTATGGTTACAGTTATAGGTTAGGGTTAGGGTTAGGGTGAGGATTTAGGGTTAGGGTTTGGTTTAGGGTTAGGGTTTAGTTTAGTGTTAGTGTTAGAAAAAAAAGAACGTGTATGAATTTCATGAGATTCTTTGGTGTGAAACGCACATGTGTTTCTCAGAAATGATTCGATGTTGTTGGAGTTATGTCAAAGTATAGTTATAAATGAGAACATTCTTCCTTTTCTCTGTAGAAGCTTTACTTTGAAAAATAATCACCTTGTTTTGAAAGTGTATGAATTTCTAGGGTTAGGTTTAGGGTAAGGTTTAGGCTTAGGGTTAGGGTTAGCATTTATAGGTTAGTGTTAGGCTTAGGGTTATGGTTAGGGTTAGGATTTAGGTTAGGGTTAGTGTTAGAAAATAAAAGAACATGTATGAATTTCATGAGATGCTTTTGTGTGAAACGCTCATGTGTTTCTCAGAAATGATTCAATGTTGTTGGAGTTATGTCAAAGTATAGTTAGAAATGAGAACATTCTTCCTTTTCTCTATAGAAGCTTTACTTTGAAAGATAATCACCTTGTTTTGAAAGTTTATGAATTTCTAGGGTTAGTGTTAGGGTATGGTTAGGATTAGGGTTATGGTTAGCGTTAGGGTTAGGGTTAGGCTTTGGGTTAGGGTTAGGCTTAGGGTTAGGGTTACGGTTAGGGTTAGTGTTAGTGTTAGGCTTAGAAAAAATAATATGTATGAATTTCATGAAATGCTTTTGTGGGAAACGCACATGTGTTTCTCTGAAATGATACATTGTTGTTGGAGTTATGTCAAAGTATAGTTAGAAATGAGAAGTCTTCCTTTTCTCTGTAGAAGCTTTACTTTGAAAGATAAGCACCTTGTTTTGAAAGTGTATGAATTTCTAGGGTTAGGGTTAGGGTAAGCGTTAGGCTTAGGGTTAGAGTTAGGGTTAGGCTTAGGTTTAAGGTTAGGGTTAGGGTTAGTGTTAGGGTTAGAAAAAAATGAATATGTATGAATTTCATAAAATGCTTTTGTGTGAAACGCACATGTGTTTCTCTGAAATGATACGTTGTTTTGGAATTATGTCAAAGTATAGTTAGAAATGAGAACAGTCTTTCTTTTCTCTGTAGAAGCTTTACTTTGAAAGATAATCACTTTGTTTTGAAAATGTATGAATTTCTAGGGTTATGGTTAGGATTAGGATAAGGGTTAGGCTTAGCTTTAGGGTTAGGGTAAAGGTTAGGGTTAGGGTTCGGTTTAGTGTTAGGGTTAAGGTTAGGGTTAGAAAAATAGAATATGTGTGAATTTCATGAAATGCTTTTGTGTGAAACGCACGGGTTTCTCTGAAATGATACGTTGTTGTTGGAGTTATGTCAAAGTATAGTTAGAAATGAGAAGAGTCTTCTTTTTCTCTGTAGAAGCTTTACTTTGAAAGATAAGCACCTTGTTTTGAAAGTGTGTGAATTTCTAGTGTTAGGGTTAGGGTTAGGTTAAGTGTTAGGGTTAGGGTTAGGCTTAGGGTTTAGGTTAGGGTTAGGGTTAGGCTTATTGATAACGTTAAGGTTAGAGTTATGGTTAGTGTTAGGGTAAGTTTTAGGCTTAGGGTTAGGTTTAGGTTTAGCATTAGGCTTAGGGTTATTGTTAGTGTTATGGTTAGGGTTAGGTTTAGGGTTAGAGTTATGTTTAGAGGTAGGGTTATTGTTGTTAGGGTTATGGTTACAGTTAGGGTTAGGGTTAGGGTGAGGATTTAGGGTTAGGGTTTGGTTTAGGGTTAGGGTTTAGTTTAGTGTTAGTGTTGTTAAAAAAAAGAACGTGTATGAATTTCATGAGATTCTTTGGTGTGAAACGCACATGTGTTTCTCAGAAATGATTCGATGTTGTTGGAGTTATGTCAAAGTATAGTTATAAATGAGAACATTCTTCCTTTTCTCTGTAGAAGCTTTACTTTGAAAAATAATCACCTTGTTTTGAAAGTGTATGAATTTCTAGGGTTAGGTTTAGGGTAAGGTTTAGGCTTAGGGTTAGGGTTAGCATTAAGGTTAGTGTTAGGCTTAGGGTTATGGTTAGGGTTAGGATTTAGGTTAGGGTTAGTGTTAGAAAATAAAAGAACATGTATGAATTTCATGAGATGCTTTTGTGTGAAACGCTCATGTGTTTCTCAGAAATGATTCAATGTTGTTGGAGTTATGTCAAAGTATAGTTAGAAATGAGAACATTCTTCCTTTTCTCTATAGAAGCTTTACTTTGAAAGATAATCACCTTGTTTTGAAAGTTTATGAATTTCTAGGGTTAGTGTTAGGGTATGGTTAGGATTAGGGTTATGGTTAGCGTTAGGGTTAGGGTTAGGCTTTGGGTTAGGGTTAGGCTTAGGGTTAGGGTTACGGTTAGGGTTAGTGTTAGTGTTAGGCTTAGAAAAAAATAATATGTATGAATTTCATGAAATGCTTTTGTGGGAAACGCACATGTGTTTCTCTGAAATGATACATTGTTCTTGGAGTTATGTCAAAGTATAGTTAGAAATGAGAAGTCTTCCTTTTCTCTGTAGAAGCTTTACTTTGAAAGATAAGCACCTTGTTTTGAAAGTGTATGAATTTCTAGGGTTAGGTTAGGGTTAGGGTAAGGGTTAGGCTTAGGGTTAGGGTTAGGGTTTAGGCTTAGGGTTAAGGTTAGGGTTAGGGTTAGTGTTAGGGTTAGAAAAAATGAATATGTATGAATTTCATAAAATGCTTTTGTGTGAAACGCACATGTGTTTCTCTGAAATGATACGTTGTTTTTGGAATTATGTCAAAGTATAGTTAGAAATGAGAACAGTCTTTCTTTTCTCTGTAGAAGTTTTACTTTGAAAGATAATCACTTTGTTTTGAAAATGTATGAATTTCTAGGGTTATGGTTAGGATTAGGATAAGGGTTAGGCTTAGCTTTAGGGTTAGGGTAAAGGTTAGGGTTAGGGTTCGGGTTAGTGTTAGGGTTAAGGTTAGGGTTAGAAAAATAGAATATGTGTGAATTTCATGAAATGCTTTTGTGTGAAACGCACATGGGTTTCTCTGAAATGATACGTTGTTGTTGGAGTTATGTCAAAGTATAGTTAGAAATGAGAAGAGTTCTTCTTTTTCTCTGTAGAAGCTTTACTTTGAAAGATAAGCACCTTGTTTTGAAAGTGTGTGAATTTCTAGTGTTAGGGTTAGGGTTAGGTTAAGTGTTAGGGTTAGGGTTAGGGTTAGGCTTAGGGTTTAGGTTAGGGTTAGGGTTAGGCTTATTGATAACGTTAAGGTTAGAGTTATGGTTAGTGTTAGGGTAAGTTTTAGGCTTAGGGTTAGGTTTAGGTTTAGCATTAGGCTTAGGGTTATTGTTAGTGTTATGGTTAGGGTTAGGTTTAGGGTTAGAGTTATGTTTAGAGGTAGGGTTATGTTACAGTTAGGGTTATGGTTAGGTTAGGGTTAGGGTTAGGGTGAGGATTTAGGGTTAGGGTTTGGTTTAGGGTTAGGGTTTAGTTTAGTGTTAGTGTTAGAAAAAAAAGAACGTGTATGAATTTCATGAGATTCTTTGGTGTGAAACGCACATGTGTTTCTCAGAAATGATTCGATGTTGTTGGAGTTATGTCAAAGTATAGTTATAAATGAGAACATTCTTCCTTTTCTCTGTAGAAGCTTTACTTTGAAAAATAATCACCTTGTTTTGAAAGTGTATGAATTTCTAGGGTTAGGTTTAGGGTAAGGTTTAGGCTTAGGGTTAGGGTTAGCATTAAGGTTAGTGTTAGGCTTAGGGTTATGGTTAGGGTTAGGATTTAGGTTAGGGTTAGTGTTAGAAAATAAAAGAACATGTATGAATTTCATGAGATGCTTTTGTGTGAAACGCTCATGTGTTTCTCAGAAATGATTCAATGTTGTTGGAGTTATGTCAAAGTATAGTTAGAAATGAGAACATTCTTCCTTTTCTCTATAGAAGCTTTACTTTGAAAGATAATCACCTTGTTTTGAAAGTTTATGAATTTCTAGGGTTAGTGTTAGGGTATGGTTAGGATTAGGGTTATGGTTAGCGTTAGGGTTAGGGTTAGGCTTTGGGTTAGGGTTAGGCTTAGGGTTAGGGTTACGGTTAGGGTTAGTGTTAGTGTTAGGCTTAGAAAAAAATAATATGTATGAATTTCATGAAATGCTTTTGTGGGAAACGCACATGTGTTTCTCTGAAATGATACATTGTTGTTGGAGTTATGTCAAAGTATAGTTAGAAATGAGAAGTCTTCCTTTTCTCTGTAGAAGCTTTACTTTGAAAGATAAGCACCTTGTTTTGAAAGTGTATGAATTTCTAGGGTTAGGGTTAGGGTAAGCGTTAGGCTTAGGGTTAGAGTTAGGGTTAGGCTTAGGTTTAAGGTTAGGGTTAGGGTTAGTGTTAGGGTTAGAAAAAAATGAATATGTATGAATTTCATAAAATGCTTTTGTGTGAAACGCACATGTGTTTCCCTGAAATGATAAGTTGTTTTTGGAATTATGTCAAAGTATAGTTAGAAATGAGAACAGTCTTTCTTTTCTCTGTAGAAGCTTTACTTTGAAAGATAATCACTTTGTTTTGAAAATGTATGAATTTCTAGGGTTATGGTTAGGATTAGGATAAGGGTTAGGCTTAGCTTTAGGGTTAGGGTAAAGGTTAGGGTTAGGGTTCGGGTTAGTTTTAGGGTTAAGGTTAGGGTTAGAAAAATAGAATATGTGTGAATTTCATGAAATGCTTTTGTGTGAAACGCACGGGTTTCTCTGAAATGATACGTTGTTGTTGGAGTTATGTCAAAGTATAGTTAGAAATGAGAAGAGTCTTCTTTTTCTCTGTAGAAGCTTTACTTTGAAAGATAAGCACCTTGTTTTGAAAGTGTGTGAATTTCTAGTGTTAGGGTTAGGGTTAGGTTAAGTGTTAGGGTTAGGGTTAGGGTTAGGCTTAGGGTTTAGGTTAGGGTTAGGGTTAGGCTTATTGATAACGTTAAGTTTAGAGTTATGGTTAGTGTTAGGGTAAGTTTTAGGCTTAGGGTTAGGTTTAGGTTTAGCATTAGGCTTAGGGTTATTGTTAGTGTTATGGTTAGGGTTAGGTTTAGGGTTAGAATTATGTTTAGAGGTAGGGTTATTGTTACAGTTAGGGTTATGGTTACAGTTAGGGTTAGGGTTAGGGTGAGGATTTAGGGTTAGGGTTTGGTTTAGGGTTAGGGTTTAGTTTAGTGTTAGTGTTAGAAAAAAAAGAACGTGTATGAATTTCATGAGATTCTTTGGTGTGAAACGCACATGTGTTTCTCAGAAATGATTCGATGTTGTTGGAGTTATGTCAAAGTATAGTTATAAATGAGAACATTCTTCCTTTTCTCTGTAGAAGCTTTACTTTGAAAAATAATCACCTTGTTTTGAAAGTGTATGAATTTCTAGGGTTAGGTTTAGGGTAAGGTTTAGGCTTAGGGTTAGGGTTAGCATTAAGGTTAGTTTTGTTAGGCTTAGGGTTATGGTTAGGGTTAGGATTTAGGTTAGGGTTAGTGTTAGAAAATAAAAGAACATGTATGAATTTCATGAGATGCTTTTGTGTGAAACGCTCATGTGTTTCTCAGAAATGATTCAATGTTGTTGGAGTTATGTCAAAGTATAGTTAGAAATGAGAACATTCTTCCTTTTCTCTATAGAAGCTTTACTTTGAAAGATAATCACCTTGTTTTGAAAGTTTATGAATTTCTAGGGTTAGTGTTAGGGTATGGTTAGGATTAGGGTTATGGTTAGCGTTAGGGTTAGGGTTAGGCTTTGGGTTAGGGTTAGGCTTAGGGTTAGGGTTACGGTTAGGGTTAGTGTTAGTGTTAGGCTTAGAAAAAAAATAATATGTATGAATTTCATGAAATGCTTTTGTGGGAAACGCACATGTGTTTCTCTGAAATTATATATTGTTCTTGGAGTTATGTCAAAGTATAGTTAGAAATGAGAAGTCTTCCTTTTCTCTGTAGAAGCTTTACTTTGAAAGATAAGCACCTTGTTTTGAAAGTGTATGAATATCTAGGGTTAGGGTTAGGGTAAGCGTTAGGCTTAGGGTTAGAGTTAGGGTTAGGCTTAGGGTTAAGGTTAGGGTTAGGGTTAGTGTTAGGGTTAGAAAAAAATGAATATGTATGAATTTCATAAAATGCTTTTGTGTGAAACGCACATGTGTTTCTCTGAAATGATACGTTGTTTTGGAATTATGTCAAAGTATAGTTAGAAATGAGAACAGTCTTTTCTCTGTAGAATTTTACTTTGAAAGATAATCACTTTGTTTTGAAAATGTATGAATTTCTAGGGTTATGGTTAGGATTAGGATAAGGGTTAGGCTTAGCTTTAGGGTTAGGGTAAAGGTTAGGTTTAGGGTTCGGTTTAGTGTTAGGGTTAAGGTTAGGGTTAGAAAAATAGAATATGTGTGAATTTCATGAAATGCTTTTGTGTGAAACGCACGGGTTTCTCTGAAATGATACGTTGTTGTTGGAGTTATGTCAAAGTATAGTTAGAAATGAGAAGAGTCTTCTTTTTCTCTGTAGAAGCTTTACTTTGAAAGATAAGCACCTTGTTTTGAAAGTGTGTGAATTTCTAGTGTTAGGGTTAGGGTTAGGTTAAGTGTTAGGGTTAGGGTTAGGGTTAGGCTTAGGGTTTAGGTTAGGGTTAGGGTTAGGCTTATTGATAACGTTAAGGTTAGAGTTATGGTTAGTGTTAGGGTAAGTTTTAGGCTTAGGGTTAGGTTTAGGTTTAGCATTAGGCTTAGGGTTATTGTTAGTGTTATGGTTAGGGTTAGGTTTAGGGTTAGAGTTATGTTTAGAGGTAGGGTTAGTTAGTTATTGGTTACGGTTAGGGTTAGGGTTAGGGTGAGGATTTAGGGTTAGGGTTTGGTTTAGGGTTAGGGTTAGGGTTTAGTTTAGTGTTAGTGTTAGAAAAAAAAGAACGTGTATGAATTTCATGAGATTCTTTGGTGTGAAACGCACATGTGTTTCTCAGAAATGATTCGATGTTGTTGGAGTTATGTCAAAGTATAGTTATAAATGAGAACATTCTTCCTTTTCTCTGTAGAAGCTTTACTTTGAAAAATAATCACCTTGTTTTGAAAGTGTATGAATTTCTAGGGTTAGGTTTAGGGTAAGGTTTAGGCTTAGGGTTAGGGTTAGCATTAAGGTTGGTTAGTGTTAGGCTTAGGGTTATGGTTAGGGTTAGGATTTAGGTTAGGGTTAGTGTTAGAAAATAAAAGAACATGTATGAATTTCATGAGATGCTTTTGTGTGAAACGCTCATGTGTTTCTCAGAAATGATTCAATGTTGTTGGAGTTATGTCAAAGTATAGTTAGAAATGAGAACATTCTTCCTTTTCTCTATAGAAGCTTTACTTTGAAAGATAATCACCTTGTTTTGAAAGTTTATGAATTTCTAGGGTTAGTGTTAGGGTATGGTTAGGATTAGGGTTATGGTTAGCGTTAGGGTTAGGGTTAGGCTTTGGGTTAGGGTTAGGCTTAGGGTTAGGGTTACGGTTAGGGTTAGTGTTAGTGTTAGGCTTAGAAAAAATAATATGTATGAATTTCATGAAATGCTTTTGTGGGAAACGCACATGTGTTTCTCTGAAATTATATATTGTTCTTGGAGTTATGTCAAAGTATAGTTAGAAATGAGAAGTCTTCCTTTTCTCTGTAGAAGCTTTACTTTGAAAGATAAGCACCTTGTTTTGAAAGTGTATGAATTTCTAGGGTTAGGGTTAGGTTAGGGTAAGCGTTAGGCTTAGGGTTAGAGTTAGGGTTAGGCTTAGGTTTAAGGTTAGGGTTAGGGTTAGTGTTAGGGTTAGAAAAAAATGAATATGTATGAATTTCATAAAATGCTTTTGTGTGAAACGCACATGTGTTTCTCTGAAATGATAAGTTGTTTTTGGAATTATGTCAAAGTATAGTTAGAAATGAGAACAGTCTTTCTTTTCTCTGTAGAAGCTTTACTTTGAAAGATAATCACTTTGTTTTGAAAATGTATGAATTTCTAGGGTTATGGTTAGGATTAGGATAAGGGTTAGGCTTAGCTTTAGGGTTAGGGTAAAGGTTAGGGTTAGGGTTCGGGTTAGTGTTAGGGTTAAGGTTAGGGTTAGAAAAATAGAATATGTGTGAATTTCATGAAATGCTTTTGTGTGAAACGCACGGGTTTCTCTGAAATGATACGTTGTTGTTGGAGTTATGTCAAAGTATAGTTAGAAATGAGAAGAGTCTTTTTTTCTCTGTAGAAGCTTTACTTTGAAAGATAAGCACCTTGTTTTGAAAGTGTGTGAATTTCTAGTGTTAGGGTTAGGGTTAGGTTAAGTGTTAGGGTTAGGGTTAGGGTTAGGCTTAGGGTTTAGGTTAGGGTTAGGGTTAGGCTTATTGATAACGTTAAGTTTAGAGTTATGGTTAGTGTTAGGGTAAGTTTTAGGCTTAGGGTTAGGTTTAGGTTTAGCATTAGGCTTAGGGTTATTGTTAGTGTTATGGTTAGGGTTAGGTTTAGGGTTAGAATTATGTTTAGAGGTAGGGTTATTGTTACAGTTAGGGTTATGGTTACAGTTAGGGTTAGGGTGAGGATTTAGGGTTAGGGTTTGGTTTAGGGTTAGGGTTTAGTTTAGTGTTAGTGTTAGAAAAAAAGAACGTGTATGAATTTCATGAGATTCTTTGGTGTGAAACGCACATGTGTTTCTCAGAAATGATTCGATGTTGTTGGAGTTATGTCAAAGTATAGTTATAAATGAGAACATTCTTCCTTTTCTCTGTAGAAGCTTTACTTTGAAAAATAATCACCTTGTTTTGAAAGTGTATGAATTTCTAGGGTTAGGTTTAGGGTAAGGTTTAGGCTTAGGGTTAGGGTTAGCATTAAGGTTAGTGTTAGGCTTAGGGTTATGGTTAGGGTTAGGATTTAGGTTAGGGTTAGTGTTAGAAAATAAAAGAACATGTATGAATTTCATGAGATGCTTTTGTGTGAAACGCTCATGTGTTTCTCAGAAATGATTCAATGTTGTTGGAGTTATGTCAAAGTATAGTTAGAAATGAGAACATTCTTCCTTTTCTCTATAGAAGCTTTACTTTGAAAGATAATCACCTTGTTTTTAAAGTTTATGAATTTCTAGGGTTAGTGTTAGGGTATGGTTAGGATTAGGGTTATGGTTAGCGTTAGGGTTAGGGTTAGGCTTTGGGTTAGGGTTAGGCTTAGGGTTAGGGTTACGGTTAGGGTTAGTGTTAGTGTTAGTGTTAGGCTTAGAAAAAATAATATGTATGAATTTCATGAAATGCTTTTGTGGGAAACGCACATGTGTTTCTCTGAAATGATACATTGTTCTTGGAGTTATGTCAAAGTATAGTTAGAAATGAGAAGTCTTCCTTTTCTCTGTAGAAGCTTTACTTTGAAAGATAAGCACCTTGTTTTGAAAGTGTATGAATTTCTAGGGTTAGGGTTAGGGTAAGCGTTAGGCTTAGGGTTAGAGTTAGGGTTAGGCTTAGGTTTAAGGTTAGGGTTAGGGTTAGTGTTAGGGTTAGAAAAAAATGAATATGTATGAATTTCATAAAATGCTTTTGTGTGAAACGCACATGTGTTTCTCTGAAATGATACGTTGTTTTGGAATTATGTCAAAGTATAGTTAGAAATGAGAACAGTCTTTTCTCTGTAGAATTTTACTTTGAAAGATAATCACTTTGTTTTGAAAATGTATGAATTTCTAGGGTTATGGTTAGGATTAGGATAAGGGTTAGGCTTAGCTTTAGGGTTAGGGTAAAGGTTAGGTTTAGGGTTCGGTTTAGTGTTAGGGTTAAGGTTAGGGTTAGAAAAATAGAATATGTGTGAATTTCATGAAATGCTTTTGTGTGAAACGCACGGGTTTCTCTGAAATGATACGTTGTTGTTGGAGTTATGTCAAAGTATAGTTAGAAATGAGAAGAGTCTTCTTTTTCTCTGTAGAAGCTTTACTTTGAAAGATAAGCACCTTGTTTTGAAAGTGTGTGAATTTCTAGTGTTAGGGTTAGGGTTAGGTTAAGTGTTAGGGTTAGGGTTAGGCTTAGGGTTTAGGTTAGGGTTAGGGTTAGGCTTATTGATAACGTTAAGGTTAGAGTTATGGTTAGTGTTAGGGTAAGTTTTAGGCTTAGGGTTAGGTTTAGGTTTAGCATTAGGCTTAGGGTTATTGTTAGTGTTATGGTTAGGGTTAGGTTTAGGGTTAGAATTATGTTTAGAGGTAGGGTTATTGTTACAGTTAGGGTTATGGTTACAGTTAGGGTTAGGGTGAGGATTTAGGGTTAGGGTTTGGTTTAGGGTTAGGGTTTAGTTTAGTGTTAGTGTTAGAAAAAAAGAACGTGTATGAATTTCATGAGATTCTTTGGTGTGAAACGCACATGTGTTTCTCAGAAATGATTCGATGTTGTTGGAGTTATGTCAAAGTATAGTTATAAATGAGAACATTCTTCCTTTTCTCTGTAGAAGCTTTACTTTGAAAAATAATCACCTTGTTTTGAAAGTGTATGAATTTCTAGGGTTAGGTTTAGGGTAAGGTTTAGGCTTAGGGTTAGGGTTAGCATTAAGGTTAGTGTTAGGCTTAGGGTTATGGTTAGGGTTAGGATTTAGGTTAGGGTTAGTGTTAGAAAATAAAAAGAACATGTATGAATTTCATGAGATGCTTTTGTGTGAAACGCTCATGTGTTTCTCAGAAATGATTCAATGTTGTTGGAGTTATGTCAAAGTATAGTTAGAAATGAGAACATTCTTCCTTTTCTCTATAGAAGCTTTACTTTGAAAGATAATCACCTTGTTTTGAAAGTTTATGAATTTCTAGGGTTAGTGTTAGGGTATGGTTAGGATTAGGGTTATGGTTAGCGTTAGGGTTAGGGTTAGGCTTTGGGTTAGGGTTAGGCTTAGGGTTAGGGTTACGGTTAGGGTTAGTGTTAGTGTTAGGCTTAGAAAAAAATAATATGTATGAATTTCATGAAATGCTTTTGTGGGAAACGCACATGTGTTTCTCTGAAATTATATATTGTTCTTGGAGTTATGTCAAAGTATAGTTAGAAATGAGAAGTCTTCCTTTTCTCTGTAGAAGCTTTACTTTGAAAGATAAGCACCTTGTTTTGAAAGTGTATGAATTTCTAGGGTTAGGGTTAGGGTAAGCGTTAGGCTTAGGGTTAGAGTTAGGGTTAGGCTTAGGTTTAAGGTTAGGGTTAGGGTTAGTGTTAGGGTTAGAAAAAAATGAATATGTATGAATTTCATAAAATGCTTTTGTGTGAAACGCACATGTGTTTCTCTGAAATGATACGTTGTTTTGGAATTATGTCAAAGTATAGTTAGAAATGAGAACAGTCTTTCTTTTCTCTGTAGAAGCTTTACTTTGAAAGATAATCACTTTGTTTTGAAAATGTATGAATTTCTAGGGTTATGGTTAGGATTAGGATAAGGGTTAGGCTTAGCTTTAGGGTTAGGGTAAAGGTTAGGGTTAGGGTTAGGTTGTTAGTGTTAGGGTTAAGGTTAGGGTTAGAAAAATAGAATATGTGTGAATTTCATGAAATGCTTTTGTGTGAAACGCACGGGTTTCTCTGAAATGATACGTTGTTGTTGGAGTTATGTCAAAGTATAGTTAGAAATGAGAAGAGTCTTCTTTTTCTCTGTAGAAGCTTTACTTTGAAAGATAAGCACCTTGTTTTGAAAGTGTGTGAATTTCTAGTGTTAGGGTTAGGGTTAGGTTAAGTGTTAGGGTTAGGGTTAGGGTTAGGCTTAGGGTTTAGGTTAGGGTTAGGGTTAGGCTTATTGATAACGTTAAGGTTAGAGTTATGGTTAGTGTTAGGGTAAGTTTTAGGCTTAGGGTTAGGTTTAGGTTTAGCATTAGGCTTAGGGTTATTGTTAGTGTTATGGTTAGGGTTAGGTTTAGGGTTAGAGTTATGTTTAGAGGTAGGGTTATTGTTACAGTTAGGGTTATGGTTACAGTTAGGGTTAGGGTTAGGGTGAGGATTTAGGGTTAGGGTTTGGTTTAGGGTTAGGGTTTAGTTTAGTGTTAGTGTTAGAAAAAAAAGAACGTGTATGAATTTCATGAGATTCTTTGGTGTGAAACGCACATGTGTTTCTCAGAAATGATTCGATGTTGTTGGAGTTATGTCAAAGTATAGTTATAAATGAGAACATTCTTCCTTTTCTCTGTAGAAGCTTTACTTTGAAAAATAATCACCTTGTTTTGAAAGTGTATGAATTTCTAGGGTTAGGTTTAGGGTAAGGTTTAGGCTTAGGGTTAGGGTTAGCATTAAGGTTAGTGTTAGGCTTAGGGTTATGGTTAGGGTTAGGATTTAGGTTAGGGTTAGTGTTAGAAAATAAAAGAACATGTATGAATTTCATGAGATGCTTTTGTGTGAAACGCTCATGTGTTTCTCAGAAATGATTCAATGTTGTTGGAGTTATGTCAAAGTATAGTTAGAAATGAGAACATTCTTCCTTTTCTCTATAGAAGCTTTACTTTGAAAGATAATCACCTTGTTTTTAAAGTTTATGAATTTCTAGGGTTAGTGTTAGGGTATGGTTAGGATTAGGGTTATGGTTAGCGTTAGGGTTAGGGTTAGGCTTTGGGTTAGGGTTAGGCTTAGGGTTAGGGTTACGGTTAGGGTTAGTGTTAGTGTTAGTGTTAGGCTTAGAAAAAAAATAATATGTATGAATTTCATGAAATGCTTTTGTGGGAAACGCACATGTGTTTCTCTGAAATGATACATTGTTCTTGGAGTTATGTCAAAGTATAGTTAGAAATGAGAAGTCTTCCTTTTCTCTGTAGAAGCTTTACTTTGAAAGATAAGCACCTTGTTTTGAAAGTGTATGAATTTCTAGGGTTAGGGTTAGGGTAAGCGTTAGGCTTAGGGTTAGGGTTAGTTAGGGTTAGGGTTAGGCTTATGGTTAAGGTTAGGGTTAGGGTTAGTGTTAGGGTTAGAAAAAAAATGAATATGTATGAATTTCATGAAAATGCTTTTGTGTGAAACGCACATGTGTTTCTCTGAAATGATAAGTTGTTTTTGGAATTATGTCAAAGTATAGTTAGAAATGAGAACAGTCTTTCTTTTTTCTGTAGAAGTTTTACTTTGAAAGATAATCACTTTGTTTTGAAAATGTATGAATTTCTAGGGTTATGGTTAGGATTAGGATAAGGGTTAGGCTTAGCTTTAGGGTTAGGGTAAAGGTTAGGGTTAGGGTTTGGGTTAGTGTTAGGGTTAGGGTTAGGGTTAGAAAAATAGAATATGTATGAATTTCATGAAATGCTTTTGTGTGAAACGCACGGGTTTCTCTGAAATGATACGTTGTTGTTGGAGTTATGTCAAAGTATAGTTAGAAATGAGAAGAGTCTTCTTTTTCTCTGTAGAAGCTTTACTTTGAAAGATAAGCACCTTGTTTTGAAAGTGTGTGAATTTCTAGTGTTAGGGTTAGGGTTAGGTTAAGTGTTAGGGTTAGGGTTAGGGTTAGGCTTAGGGTTTAGGTTAGGGTTAGGGTTAGGCTTATTGATAGCGTTAAGGTTAGAGTTATGGTTAGTGTTAGGGTAAGTTTTAGGCTTAGGGTTAGGTTTAGGTTTAGCATTAGGCTTAGGGTTATTGTTAGTGTTATGGTTAGGGTTAGGTTTAGGGTTAGAGTTATGTTTAGAGGTAGGGTTAGGGTTAGGTTATGGTTAGGGTTAGGGTTAGGGTGAGGATTTAGGGTTAGGGTTTGGTTTAGGGTTAGGGTTTAGTTTAGTGTTAGTGTTAGAAAAAAAGAACGTGTATGAATTTCATGAGATTCTTTGGTGTGAAACGCACATGTGTTTCTCAGAAATGATTCGATGTTGTTGGAGTTATGTCAAAGTATAGTTATAAATGAGAACATTCTTCCTTTTCTCTGTAGAAGCTTTACTTTGAAAAATAATCACCTTGTTTTGAAAGTGTATGAATTTCTAGGGTTAGGTTTAGGGTAAGGTTTAGGCTTAGGGTTAGGGTTAGCATTAAGGTTAGTGTTAGGCTTAGGGTTATGGTTAGGGTTAGGATTTAGGTTAGGGTTAGTGTTAGAAAATAAAAGAACATGTATGAATTTCATGAGATGCTTTTGTGTGAAACGCTCATGTGTTTCTCAGAAATGATTCAATGTTGTTGGAGTTATGTCAAAGTATAGTTAGAAATGAGAACATTCTTCCTTTTCTCTATAGAAGCTTTACTTTGAAAGATAATCACCTTGTTTTGAAAGTTTATGAATTTCTAGGGTTAGTGTTAGGGTATGGTTAGGATTAGGGTTATGGTTAGCGTTAGGGTTAGGGTTAGGCTTTGGGTTAGGGTTAGGCTTAGGGTTAGGGTTACGGTTAGGGTTAGTGTTAGTGTTAGGCTTAGAAAAAATAATATGTATGAATTTCATGAAATGCTTTTGTGGGAAACGCACATGTGTTTCTCTGAAATGATACATTGTTGTTGGAGTTATGTCAAAGTATAGTTAGAAATGAGAAGTCTTCCTTTTCTCTGTAGAAGCTTTACTTTGAAAGATAAGCACCTTGTTTTGAAAGTGTATGAATTTCTAGGGTTAGGGTTAGGGTAAGCGTTAGGCTTAGGGTTAGAGTTAGGGTTAGGCTTAGGTTTAAGGTTAGGGTTAGGGTTAGTGTTAGGGTTAGAAAAAAATGAATATGTATGAATTTCATAAAATGCTTTTGTGTGAAACGCACATGTGTTTCCCTGAAATGATAAGTTGTTTTGGAATTATGTCAAAGTATAGTTAGAAATGAGAACAGTCTTTCTTTTCTCTGTAGAAGCTTTACTTTGAAAGATAATCACTTTGTTTTGAAAATGTATGAATTTCTAGGGTTATGGTTAGGATTAGGATAAGGGTTAGGCTTAGCTTTAGGGTTAGGGTAAAGGTTAGGGTTAGGGTTCGGGTTAGTGTTAGGGTTAAGGTTAGGGTTAGAAAAATAGAATATGTGTGAATTTCATGAAATGCTTTTGTGTGAAACGCACGGGTTTCTCTGAAATGATACGTTGTTGTTGGAGTTATGTCAAAGTATAGTTAGAAATGAGAAGAGTCTTCTTTTTCTCTGTAGAAGCTTTACTTTGAAAGATAAGCACCTTGTTTTGAAAGTGTGTGAATTTCTAGTGTTAGGGTTAGGGTTAGGTTAAGTGTTAGGGTTAGGGTTAGGGTTAGGCTTAGGGTTTAGGTTAGGGTTAGGGTTAGGCTTATTGATAACGTTAAGTTTAGAGTTATGGTTAGTGTTAGGGTAAGTTTTAGGCTTAGGGTTAGGTTTAGGTTTAGCATTAGGCTTAGGGTTATTGTTAGTGTTATGGTTAGGGTTAGGTTTAGGGTTAGAATTATGTTTAGAGGTAGGGTTATTGTTACAGTTAGGGTTATGGTTACAGTTAGGTTAGGGTTAGGGTGAGGATTTAGGGTTAGGGTTTGGTTTAGGGTTAGGGTTTAGTTTAGTGTTAGTGTTAGAAAAAAAGAACGTGTATGAATTTCATGAGATTCTTTGGTGTGAAACGCACATGTGTTTCTCAGAAATGATTCGATGTTGTTGGAGTTATGTCAAAGTATAGTTATAAATGAGAACATTCTTCCTTTTCTCTGTAGAAGCTTTACTTTGAAAAATAATCACCTTGTTTTGAAAGTGTATGAATTTCTAGGGTTAGGTTTAGGGTAAGGTTTAGGCTTAGGGTTAGGGTTAGCATTAAGGTTAGTGTTAGGCTTAGGGTTATGGTTAGGGTTAGGATTTAGGTTAGGGTTAGTGTTAGAAAATAAAAGAACATGTATGAATTTCATGAGATGCTTTTGTGTGAAACGCTCATGTGTTTCTCAGAAATGATTCAATGTTGTTGGAGTTATGTCAAAGTATAGTTAGAAATGAGAACATTCTTCCTTTCCTTGGTTCTACTATGAAAGCTAATTACCTTGTTTTGAAAGTTATAATCACCTTGTTTTTAAAGGTTTATGAATTTGGTTAGGGTTAGGGTTAGGGTTAAGGGTTAGGGTTAGGGTTTA
>CADCXT010000798.1:0-37563 GCA_902806775.1 Microtus agrestis
CCTCTCCAGGGTCCGGCTACCGGGTTCTGTGGGGCCTGCTACATCCCTGGGTATCTCTGCTATGCCCTCCCCAGGGGCCTTCTACAGCATCCTGTGTTTCCTGCTACAACATCCCGTTGGGCCTGTACAGCGTCCTGTACGACAGGCTACCGGGTCCTGAGAGGCCACCTACAGTGATCCGTGGTGTCAGTTATAGTTATAGGGCCTGCTACACAACAGGGGTATCTTTGCTATACCCTCCAAGAGGCATGCTGCAGCGTCCTGTGGGGCCTGCTACAAATTCCTGTGGGAACTTCTACACAGCCTGGATATCTCTGCTATGGCCTTCATAGGGGCCTGCTACCATGTCCTGTGGGGGCTGCTACAGCGTCCTGAGGTGCCTGCTACACAGCCAGGGTATCTCTGCTATGCCCTCCCCATGGTCCTGGTACAGTGTCCTGTGGGGCCTGCTACACAGCCTAGGTATATCTGCTATACCCTACACAGGGGCCTTCTACAGCATCCTGGGGGCTTGCTAGAGGGTCTTGTGGGGCCGGCTAAAAAGCCTTGTTTTTTCTGCTGTTCCCTCCAAAGGGTCCAGCTACAGTGATATATGGGGCCCACTACAGTCTCTCGTGAGGCCTGCTGCAGTGTCCTGTATGGCCTGCTACACAGCATGGGTATCTTTGCTATACCCTCCATAGAGGCGGGCTACAGTTTCCTGTGGGGGGTGCTACAGAACCTGGGTATCTCTCCTAAACCCTCTCCAGGGTCCTGCTACCGCTTCATGTTGGGTCTGCTACACAGCCTGGGTATCTCTCTTATACCCTCTCCAGGGTCCTGCTAGAGTGTCCTGTGGGGCCTGCAACATCCCTTGGTATCTCTGCTATGCCCTCCCCAGGAACCTTCTACAGCGTCCTGGTGGTTCCTGCTACAGCATCATGTTGGGCCTGTACAGTGTCCTGTAAGACAGGCTACCAGGTACTAAGAAGCCACCTACAGTGACCCGTGGTGTCTGCTACAGTGTCCTATAGGGCCTGCTATACAGCATGGGTACCTTTGCTATACCATATAAAGAAGCCTGCTGAAATGTCCTGTGTGACCTGCTACAGATTCCTGTGTGAACTGCTACACAGCTGGGTATCTCTGCTATATCCTCCCCAGTGGCCTGCTACAGCATCCTGTGAGGCCAGCTACAGCCTCCCGTTGGGCCTGCTACAGAGTTTGTAAGGCCTGCTACAGCATCTTGTGCAGCCTGCTAAGTTCTGTGGGTCCTGCTACAGCAAACTATAGGGACTGTTACACCCTCACGTGAGGTCTGCTAAAGTGTCCTTTGTGGCCTGCCACCGGGTCATGTGGGGCCTGCTACAGAGTCCTGTGGGGTCTCCTACACAGCTTGGATATCTCTGCTATGCCCTTCATAGGGGCCTGCTACAGCATCCTGTGGTGCCCTCTATATATCCTGGGTATCTCTGCTGTGTCCTTCATAGGGTGGGGCGTGCTACAGCGCCCTCTGGTGCCTGCTACAGCGTCCTGTGTGGCCTGCTACACAGCCTGGGTATCTCTGCTATGCCCTTCATATTATCCTGCTACAGCGCCTGTGGGGTCTGCTACAGCGTCCTGTGGTGCCCTCTATATAGCCTGGGTATCTCTGCTGTGTCCTTCATAGGGGCCTTCTACAGCGCCCTCTGGTGGCTGCTACAGCATCCTGTGGTGCCTGCTACACAGCCTGGGTATCTCTGCTATGTCCTTCATAAGGGCGTGCTACAGCTTCCTGTGGGCCCTGCTACACAGCCAGGGTATCTGTTATGCCCTCCATAAAGTTCTGCTACAAGGTCCTATGTTGCCAGCTACAGCGTCCTGAGGTTAATGAAATAAAGCCTGTTTATCACTGCTATACCCTCCACAGTGGCTTACTATAGCGACCTGTGAGGCCTGCTACACAGCCTAGGAATCTCTGCTATACCCTACACAAGGGCCTTTTACAGCATCCTGAGGGGCTTGCTAGAGGGGCTTGTGGGGCCTCCTAAAAAGCCTTGTTTTTTCTGCTATGCCCTTCATAGGGGCCTTCTACCTCTTCCTGTGTGGCCTGCTACACAGCCTGGGTATCTCTCCTATACCTTCTCCAGGGTCCTACTACAGCGTCCTCTTGGTTCTGATACATAGCCTGGGTATCTCTCCTATACCCTCTCCAGGGTCCGGCTACCGGGTTCTGTGGGGCCTGCTACATCCCTGGGTATCTCTGCTATGCCCTCCCCAGGGGCCTTCTACAGCATCCTGTGTTTCCTGCTACAACATCCCGTTGGGCCTGTACAGCGTCCTGTACGACAGGCTACCGGGTCCTGAGAGGCCACCTACAGTGATCCGTGGTGTCAGTTATAGTTATAGGGCCTGCTACACAACAGGGGTATCTTTGCTATACCCTCCAAGAGGCATGCTGCAGCGTCCTGTGGGGCCTGCTACAAATTCCTGTGGGAACTTCTACACAGCCTGGATATCTCTGCTATGGCCTTCATAGGGGCCTGCTACCATGTCCTGTGGGGGCTGCTACAGCGTCCTGAGGTGCCTGCTACACAGCCAGGGTATCTCTGCTATGCCCTCCCCATGGTCCTGGTACAGTGTCCTGTGGGGCCTGCTACACAGCCTAGGTATATCTGCTATACCCTACACAGGGGCCTTCTACAGCATCCTGGGGGCTTGCTAGAGGGTCTTGTGGGGCCGGCTAAAAAGCCTTGTTTTTTCTGCTGTTCCCTCCAAAGGGTCCAGCTACAGTGATATATGGGGCCCACTACAGTCTCTCGTGAGGCCTGCTGCAGTGTCCTGTATGGCCTGCTACACAGCATGGGTATCTTTGCTATACCCTCCATAGAGGCGGGCTACAGTTTCCTGTGGGGGTGCTACAGAACCTGGGTATCTCTCCTATACCCTCTCCAGGGTCCTGCTACCGCTTCATGTTGGGTCTGCTACACAGCCTGGCTATCTCTCTTATACCCTCTCCAGGGTCCTGCTAGAGTGTCCTGTGGGGCCTGCAACATCCCTTGGGATCTCTGCTATGCCCTCCCCAGGAACCTTCTACAGCGTCCTGGTGGTTCCTGCTACAGCATCATGTTGGGCCTGTACAGTGTCCTGTAAGACAGGCTACCAGGTACTAAGAAGCCACCTACAGTGACCCGTGGTGTCTGCTACAGTGTCCTATAGGGCCTGCTATACAGCATGGGTACCTTTGCTATACCATATAAAGAAGCCTGCTGAAATGTCCTGTGTGGCCTGCTACAGATTCCTGTGTGAACTGCTACACAGCTGGGTATCTCTGCTATAGCCTCCCCAGTGGCCTGCTACAGCATCCTGTGAGGCCAGCTACAGCCTCCCGTTGGGCCTGCTACAGAGTTTGTAAGGCCTGCTACAGCATCTTGTGGAGCCTGCTAAGTTCTGTGGGTCCTGCTACAGCAACCTATTGGGACTGTTACACACTCACGTGAGGTCTGCTAAAGTGTCCTTTGTGGCCTGCCACCGGGTCATGTGGGGCCTGCTACAGAGTCCTGTGGGGTCTCCTACACAGCTTGGATATCTCTGCTATGCCCTTCATAGGGGCCTGCTACAGCATCCTGTGGTGCCCTCTATATATCCTGGGTATCTCTGCTGTGTCCTTCATAGGGGCGTGCTACAGCGCCCTCTGGTGGCTGCTACAGCGTCCTGTGTGGCCTGCTACACAGCCTGGGTATCTCTGCTATGCCCTTCATATTATCCTGCTACAGCGCCTGTGGGGTCTGCTACAGCGTCCTGTGGTGCCCTCTATATAGCCTGGGTATCTCTGCTGTGTCCTTCATAGGGGCCTTCTACAGCGCCCTCTGGTGGCTGCTACAGCATCCTGTGGTGCCTGCTACACAGCCTGGGTATCTCTGCTATGTCCTTCATAAGGGCGTGCTACAGCTTCCTGTGGGCCCTGCTACACAGCCAGGGTATCTGTTATGCCCTCCATAAAGTTCTGCTACAAGGTCCTATGTTGCCAGCTACAGCGTCCTGAGGTTAATGAAATAAAGCCTGTTTATCACTGCTATACCCTCCACAGTGGCTTACTATAGCGACCTGTGAGGCCTGCTACACAGCCTAGGAATCTCTGCTATACCCTACACAAGGGCCTTTTACAGCATCCTGAGGGGCTTGCTAGAGGGGCTTGTGGGGCCTCCTAAAAAGCCTTGTTTTTTCTGCTATGCCCTTCATAGGGGCCTTCTACCTCTTCCTGTGTGGCCTGCTACACAGCCTGGGTATCTCTCCTATACCTTCTCCAGGGTCCTACTACAGCGTCCTCTTGGTTCTGATACATAGCCTGGGTATCTCTCCTATACCCTCTCCAGGGTCCGGCTACCGGGTTCTGTGGGGCCTGCTACATCCCTGGGTATCTCTGCTATGCCCTCCCCAGGGGCCTTCTACAGCATCCTGTGTTTCCTGCTACAACATCCCTTTGGGCCTGTACAGCGTCCTGTACGACAGGCTACCGGGTCCTGAGAGGCCACCTACAGTGATCCGTGGTGTCAGTTATAGTTATAGGGCCTGCTACACAACAGGGGTATCTTTGCTATACCCTCCAAGAGGCATGCTGCAGCGTCCTGTGGGGCCTGCTACAAATTCCTGTGGGAACTTCTACACAGCCTGGATATCTCTGCTATGGCCTTCATAGGGGCCTGCTACCATGTCCTGTGGGGGCTGCTACAGCGTCCTGAGGTGCCTGCTACACAGCCAGGGTATCTCTGCTATGCCCTCCCCATGGTCCTGGTACAGTGTCCTGTGGGGCCTGCTACACAGCCTAGGTATATCTGCTATACCCTACACAGGGGCCTTCTACAGCATCCTGGGGGCTTGCTAGAGGGTCTTGTGGGGCCGGCTAAAAAGCCTTGTTTTTTCTGCTGTTCCCTCCAAAGGGTCCAGCTACAGTGATATATGGGGCCCACTACAGTCTCTCGTGAGGCCTGCTGCAGTGTCCTGTATGGCCTGCCACACAGCATGGTTATCTTTGCTATACCCTCCATAGAGGCGGGCTACAGTTTCCTGTGGGGGTGCTACAGAACCTGGGTATCTCTCCTATACCCTCTCCAGGGTCCTGCTACCGCTTCATGTTGGGTCTGCTACACAGCCTGGGTATCTCTCTTATACCCTCTCCAGGGTCCTGCTAGAGTGTCCTGTGGGGCCTGCAACATCCCTTGGGATCTCTGCTATGCCCTCCCCAGGAACCTTCTACAGCGTCCTGGTGGTTCCTGCTACAGCATCATGTTGGGCCTGTACAGTGTCCTGTAAGACAGGCTACCAGGTACTAAGAAGAAACCTACAGTGACCCGTGGTGTCTGCTACAGTGACCTATAGGGCCTGCTATACAGCATGGGTACCTTTGCTATACCATATAAAGAAGCCTGCTGAAATGTCCTGTGTGGCCTGTTACAGATTCCTGTGTGAACTGCTACACAGCTGGGTATCTCTGCTATAGCCTCCCCAGTGGCCTGCTACAGCATCCTGTGAGGCCAGCTACAGCCTCCCGTTGGGCCTGCTACAGAGTTTGTAAGGCCTGCTACAGCATCTTGTGGAGCCTGCTAAGTTCTGTGGGTCCTGCTACAGCAACCTATTGGGACTGTTACACACTCACGTGAGGTCTGCTAAAGTGTCCTTTGTGGCCTGCCACCGGGTCATGTGGGGCCTGCTACAGAGTCCTGTGGGGTCTCCTACACAGCTTGGATATCTCTGCTATGCCCTTCATAGGGGCCTGCTACAGCATCCTGTGGTGCCCTCTATATATCCTGGGTATCTCTGCTGTGTCCTTCATAGGGGCGTACTACAGCGCCCTCTGGTGGCTGCTACAGCGTCCTGTGTGGCCTGCTACACAGCCTGGGTATCTCTGCTATGCCCTTCATATTATCCTGCTACAGCGCCTGTGGGGTCTGCTACAGCGTCCTGTGGTGCCCTCTATATAGCCTGGGTATCTCTGCTGTGTCCTTCATAGGGGCCTTCTACAGCGCCCTCTGGTGGCTGCTACAGCATCCTGTGGTGCCTGCTACACAGCCTGGGTATCTCTGCTATGTCCTTCATAAGGGCGTGCTACAGCTTCCTGTGGGCCCTGCTACACAGCCAGGGTATCTGTTATGCCCTCCATAAAGTTCTGCTACAAGGTCCTATGTTGCCAGCTACAACGTCCTGAGGTTAATGAAATAAAGCCTGTTTATCACTGCTATACCCTCCACAGTGGCTTACTATAGCGACCTGTGAGGCCTGATACACAGCCAAGGTATCTCTGCTATACCCTACACAAGGGCCTCTACAGCATGCTGAGGGGCTTGCTAGAGGGGCTTGTGGGGCCTGCTAAAAAGCCTTGTTTTTTCTGCTGTTCCCTCCAAAGTGTCCAGCTACAGTGATATCTGGGGCCCACTACAGCCTCTCGTGGGGCCTGCTGCAGTGTCCTTTATGGCCAGCTACACAGCATGGGTATCTTTGCTATACCTTCCATAGAGGCTGGCTACAGTCTCCTGTGGGGCCTGCTACAGAGCCTGGGTATCTCTCCTATTCCGTCTCCAGGGTCCTGCTACAGCGTCCTGCTGGGTCTGCTACACAGCCTGGCTATCTCTCGTATACCCTCTCCAGGGTCCTGCTAGGGTGTCCTGTGGGACCTGCTACATCCCATGGTATCTCTGCTATGCCCTCCCCAGGAACCTTCTACAGCATCCTGTGGTACCTGCTACAGCATCCTGTTGGGCCTGTACAGCGTCCTGTACAACAGGCTACCAGGTACTAAGAAGCCACCTACAGTGACCCGTGGTGTCTGCTACAGTGTCCTATAGGGCCTGCTATACAGCATGGGTACCTTTGCTATACCATATAAAGAAGCCTGCTGCAGCGTCCTGTGTGGCCTGCTACAGATTCCTGTGTGAACTGCTACACAGCTGGGTATCTCTGGTATAGCCTCCCCAGTGGCCTGCTACAGCATCCTGTGAGGCCAGCTACAGCCTCCCGTTGGGCCTGCTACAGAGTTTGTAAGGCCTGCTACAGCATCTTGTGGAGCCTGCAACTTTCTGTGGGTCCTGCTACAGCAACCTATTGGGACTGTTACACACTCACGTGAGGTCTGCTAAAGTGTCCTTTGTGGCCTGCCACCGGGTCATGTGGGGCCTGCTACAGAGTCCTGTGGGGTCTCCTACACAGCTTGGATATCTCTGCTATGCCCTTCATAGGGGCCTGCTACAGCATCCTGTGGTGCCCTCTATATATCCTGGGTATCTCTGCTGTGTCCTTCATAGGGCTTGCCCTTCATACTACTAGGGCCCTTTTCTCTGGTGGCTGCTACAGCGTCCCTGTGTGGCCTGCTACACAGCCTGGGTATCTCTGCTATGCCCTTCATATTATCCTGCTACAGCGCCTGTGGGGTCTGCTACAGCGTCCTGTGGTGCCCTCTATATAGCCTGGGTATCTCTGCTGTGTCCTTCATAGGGGCCTTCTACAGCGCCCTCTGGTGGCTGCTACAGCATCCTGTGGTGCCTGCTACACAGCCTGGGTATCTCTGCTATGTCCTTCATAAGGGCGTGCTACAGCTTCCTGTGGGCCCTGCTACACAGCCAGGGTATCTGTTATGCCCTCCATAAAGTTCTGCTACAAGGTCCTATGTTGCCAGCTACAGCGTCCTGAGGTTAATGAAATAAAGCCTGTTTATCACTGCTATACCCTCCACAGTGGCTTACTATAGCGACCTGTGAGGCCTGCTACACAGCCTAGGAATCTCTGCTATACCCTACACAAGGGCCTTTTACAGCATCCTGAGGGGCTTGCTAGAGGGGCTTGTGGGGCCTCCTAAAAAGCCTTGTTTTTTCTGCTATGCCCTTCATAGGGGCCTTCTACCTCTTCCTGTGTGGCCTGCTACACAGCCTGGGTATCTCTCCTATACCTTCTCCAGGGTCCTACTACAGCGTCCTCTTGGTTCTGATACATAGCCTGGGTATCTCTCCTATACCCTCTCCAGGGTCCGGCTACCGGGTTCTGTGGGGCCTGCTACATCCCTGGGTATCTCTGCTATGCCCTCCCCAGGGGCCTTCTACAGCATCCTGTGTTTCCTGCTACAACATCCCTTTGGGCCTGTACAGCGTCCTGTACGACAGGCTACCGGGTCCTGAGAGGCCACCTACAGTGATCCGTGGTGTCAGTTATAGTTATAGGGCCTGCTACACAACAGGGGTATCTTTGCTATACCCTCCAAGAGGCATGCTGCAGCGTCCTGTGGGGCCTGCTACAAATTCCTGTGGGAACTTCTACACAGCCTGGATATCTCTGCTATGGCCTTCATAGGGGCCTGCTACCATGTCCTGTGGGGGCTGCTACAGCGTCCTGAGGTGCCTGCTACACAGCCAGGGTATCTCTGCTATGCCCTCCCCATGGTCCTGGTACAGTGTCCTGTGGGGCCTGCTACACAGCCTAGGTATATCTGCTATACCCTACACAGGGGCCTTCTACAGCATCCTGGGGGCTTGCTAGAGGGTCTTGTGGGGCCGGCTAAAAAGCCTTGTTTTTTCTGCTGTTCCCTCCAAAGGGTCCAGCTACAGTGATATATGGGGCCCACTACAGTCTCTCGTGAGGCCTGCTGCAGTGTCCTGTATGGCCTGCCACACAGCATGGTTATCTTTGCTATACCCTCCATAGAGGCGGGCTACAGTTTCCTGTGGGGGTGCTACAGAACCTGGGTATCTCTCCTATACCCTCTCCAGGGTCCTGCTACCGCTTCATGTTGGGTCTGCTACACAGCCTGGGTATCTCTCTTATACCCTCTCCAGGGTCCTGCTAGAGTGTCCTGTGGGGCCTGCAACATCCCTTGGGATCTCTGCTATGCCCTCCCCAGGAACCTTCTACAGCGTCCTGGTGGTTCCTGCTACAGCATCATGTTGGGCCTGTACAGTGTCCTGTAAGACAGGCTACCAGGTACTAAGAAGAAACCTACATTGACCCGTGGTGTCTGCTACAGTGACCTATAGGGCCTGCTATACAGCATGGGTACCTTTGCTATACCATATAAAGAAGCCTGCTGAAATGTCCTGTGTGACCTGTTACAGATTCCTGTGTGAACTGCTACACAGCTGGGTATCTCTGCTATAGCCTCCCCAGTGGCCTGCTACAGCATCCTGTGAGGCCAGCTACAGCCTCCCGTTGGGCCTGCTACAGAGTTTGTAAGGCCTGCTACAGCATCTTGTGGAGCCTGCTGCGTTCTGTGGGTCCTGCTACAGCAACCTATAGGGACTGTTACAAACTCACGTGATGTCTGCTAAAGTGTCCTTTGTGGCCTGCCACCGGGTCATGTGGGGCCTGCTACAGAGTCCTGTGGGGTCTCCTACACAGCTTGGATATCTCTGCTATGCCCTTCATAGGGGCCTGCTACAGCATCCTGTGGTGCCCTCTATATATCCTGGGTATCTCTGCTGTGTCCTTCATAGGGGCGTACTACAGCGCCCTCTGGTGGCTGCTACAGCGTCCTGTGTGGCCTGCTACACAGCCTGGGTATCTCTGCTATGCCCTTCATATTATCCTGCTACAGCGCCTGTGGGGTCTGCTACAGCGTCCTGTGGTGCCCTCTATATAGCCTGGGTATCTCTGCTGTGTCCTTCATAGGGGCCTTCTACAGCGCCCTCTGGTGGCTGCTACAGCATCCTGTGGTGCCTGCTACACAGCCTGGGTATCTCTGCTATGTCCTTCATAAGGGCGTGCTACAGCTTCCTGTGGGCCCTGCTACACAGCCAGGGTATCTGTTATGCCCTCCATAAAGTTCTGCTACAAGGTCCTATGTTGCCAGCTACAGCGTCCTGAGGTTAATGAAATAAAGCCTGTTTATCACTGCTATACCCTCCACAGTGGCTTACTATAGCGACCTGTGAGGCCTGCTACACAGCCTAGGTATCTCTGCTATACCCTACACAAGGGCCTCTACAGCATGCTGAGGGGCTTGCTAGAGGGGCTTGTGGGGCCTGCTAAAAAGCCTTGTTTTTTCTGCTGTTCCCTCCAAAGTGTCCAGCTACAGTGATATCTGGGGCCCACTACAGCCTCTCGTGGGGCCTGCTGCAGTGTCCTTTATGGCCAGCTACACAGCATGGGTATCTTTGCTATACCCTCCATAGAGGCTGGCTACAGTCTCCTGTGGGGCCTGCTACAGAGCCTGGGTATCTCTCCTATACCGTCTCCAGGGTCCTGCTACAGCGTCCTGCTGGGTCTGCTACACAGCCTGGGTATCTCTCGTATACCCTCTCCAGGGTCCTGCTAGGGTGTCCTGTGGGTCCTGCTACATCCCATGGTATCTCTGCTATGCCCTCCCCAGGAACCTTCTACAGCATCCTGTGGTTCCTGCTACAGCATCCTGTTGGGCCTGTACAGCGTCCTGTACAACAGGCTACCAGGTACTAAGAAGCCACCTACAGTGACCCGTGGTGTCTGCTACAGTGTCCTATAGGGCCTGCTATACAGCATGGGTACCTTTGCTATACCATATAAAGAAGCCTGCTGAAACGTCCTGTGTGGCCTGCTACAGATTACTGTGTGAACTGCTACACAGCTGGGTATCTCTGCTATACCCTCCCCAGTGGCCTGCTACAGCATCCTGTGAGGCCAGCTACAGCCTCCCGTTGGGCCTGCTACAGAGTTTGTAAGGCCTGCTACAGCATCTTGTGGAGCCTGCTACGTTCTGTGGGTCCTGCTACAGCAACCTATAGGGACTGTTACACAACCTCACGTGAGGTCTGCTAAAGTGTCCTTTGTGGCCTGCCACCGGGTCATGTGGGGCCTGCTACAGAGTCCTGTGGGATCTCCTACACAGCCTGGATATCTCTGCTATGCCCTTCATAGGGTTCCTGCTACAGCATCCTGTGGTGCCCTCTATATAGCCTGGGTATCTCTGCTGTCTTTCATAGGGGCCTGCTACAGCGCCCTCTGGTGGCTGCTACAGCGTCCTGTGTTGCCTGTTACACAGCCTTCGTATCTCTGCTATACAGCCTGTTCTTTGCCTTACAGCATCTGTGGCCTGCTCACAGCTTATGCCCTTCATAGGGGTCTTCTACCTCTTCCTGTGTGGCCTGCTACACAGCCTGGGTATCTCTCCTATACCTTCTCCAGGGTCCTACTACAGCGTCCTCTTGGTTCTGATACATAGCCTGGGTATCTCTCCTATACCCTCTCCAGGGTCCGGCTACCGGGTTCTGTGGGGCCTGCTACATCCCTGGGTATCTCTGCTATGCCCTCCCCAGGGGCCTTCTACAGCATCCTGTGTTTCCTGCTACAACATCCCGTTGGGCCTGTACAGCGTCCTGTACGACAGGCTACCGGGTCCTGAGAGGCCACCTACAGTGATCCGTGGTGTCAGTTATAGTTATAGGGCCTGCTACACAACCAGGGGTATCTTTGCTATACCCTCCAAGAGGCATGCTGCAGCGTCCTGTGGGGCCTGCTACAAATTCCTGTGGGAACTTCTACACAGCCTGGATATCTCTGCTATGGCCTTCATAGGGGCCTGCTACCATGTCCTGTGGGGGCTGCTACAGCGTCCTGAGGTGCCTGCTACACAGCCAGGGTATCTCTGCTATGCCCTCCCCATGGTCCTGGTACAGTGTCCTGTGGGGCCTGCTACACAGCCTAGGTATCTCTGCTATACCCTACACAGGGGCCTTCTACAGCATCCTGGGGGCTTGCTAGAGGGTCTTGTGGGGCCGGCTAAAAAGCCTTGTTTTTTCTGCTGTTCCCTCCAAAGGGTCCAGCTACAGTGATATATGGGGCCCACTACAGTCTCTCGTGAGGCCTGCTGCAGTGTCCTGTATGGCCTGCTACACAGCATGGGTATCTTTGCTATACCCTCCATAGAGGCGGGCTACAGTTTCCTGTGGGGGGTGCTACAGAACCTGGGTATCTCTCCTATACCCTCTCCAGGGTCCTGCTACAGCTTCCTGTTGGGTCTGCTACACAGCCTGGGTATCTCTCTTATACCCTCTCCAGGGTCCTGCTAGAGTGTCCTGTGGGGCCTGCAACATCCCTTGGGATCTCTGCTATGCCCTCCCCAGGAACCTTCTACAGCGTCCTGGTGGTTCCTGCTACAGCATCATGTTGGGCCTGTACAGTGTCCTGTAAGACAGGCTACCAGGTACTAAGAAGCCACCTACAGTGACCCGTGGTGTCTGCTACAGTGTCCTATAGGGCCTGCTATACAGCATGGGTACCTTTGCTATACCATATAAAGAAGCCTGCTGAAACGTCCTGTGTGGCCTGCTACAGATTCCTGTGTGAACTGCTACACAGCTGTGTATCTCTGCTATACCCTCCCCAGTGGCCTGCTACAGCATCCTGTGAGGCCAGCTACAGCCTCCCGTTGGGCCTGCTACAGAGTTTGTAAGGCCTGCTACAGCATCTTGTGGAGCCTGCTACGTTCTGTGGGTCCTGCTACAGCAACCTATAGGGACTGTTACAACCTCACGTGAGGTCTGCTAAAGTGTCCTTTGTGGCCTGCTACCGGGTCATGTGGGGCCTTCTACAGAGTCCTGTGGGATCTCCTACACAGCCTGGATATCTCTGCTATGCCCTTCATAGGGGCCTGCTACAGCATCCTGTGGTGCCCTCTATATAGCCTGGGTATCTCTGCTGTGTCCTTCATAGGGGCCTGCTACAGCGCCCTCTGGTGGCTGCTACAGCGTCCTGTGTTGCCTGTTACACAGCCTGCGTATCTCTGCTATGCCCTTCATAGGGGCCTTCTACCTCTTCCTGTGTGGCCTGCTACACAGCCTGGGTATCTCTCCTATACCTTCTCCAGGGTCCTACTACAGCGTCCTCTTGGTTCTGATACATAGCCTGGGTATCTCTCCTATACCCTCTCCAGGGTCCGGCTACCGGGTCCTGTGGGGCCTGCTACATCAGCCTGGGTATCTCTGCTATGCCCTCCCCAGGGGCCTTCTACAGCATCCTGTGTTTCCTGCTACAACATCCCGTTGGGCCTGTACAGCGTCCTGTACGACAGGCTACCGGGTCCTGAGAGGCCACCTACAGTGATCCGTGGTGTCAGTTATAGTTATAGGGCCTGCTACACAACAGGGGTATCTTTGCTATACCCTCCAAGAGGCATGCTGCAGCGTCCTGTGGGGCCTGCTACAAATTCCTGTGGGAACTTCTACACAGCCTGGATATCTCTGCTATGGCCTTCATAGGGGCCTGCTACCATGTCCTGTGGGGGCTGCTACAGCGTCCTGAGGTGCCTGCTACACAGCCTGGGTATCTCTGCTATGCCCTCCCCATGGTCCTGCTACAGTGTCCTGTGGGGCCTGCTACACAGCCTAGGTATCTCTGCTATACCCTACACAGGGGCCTTCTACAGCATCCTGGGGGCTTGCTAGAGGGTCTTGTGGGGCCGGCTAAAAAGCCTTGTTTTTTCTGCTGTTCCCTCCAAAGGGTCCAGCTACAGTGATATATGGGGCCCACTACAGTCTCTCGTGAGTCCTGCTGCAGTGTCCTGTATGGCCTGCTACACAGCATGGGTATCTTTGCTATACCCTCCATAGAGGCGGGCTACAGTTTCCTGGGGGGGTGCTACAGAACCTGGGTATCTCTCCTATTCCGTCTCCAGGGTCCTGCTACAGCGTCCTGCTGGGTCTGCTACACAACCTGGGTATCTCTCTTATACCCTCTCCAGGGTCCTGCTACATCCCATGGTATCTCTGCTTTGCCCTACCCAGGAACCTTCTACAGCATCCTGTGGTACCTGCTACAGCATCCTGTTGGGCCTGTACAGCGTCCTGTACAACAGGCTACCAGGTACTAAGAAGCCACCTACAGTGACCCGTGGTGTCTGCTACAGTGTCCTATAGGGCCTGCTATACAGCATGGGTACCTTTGCTATACCATATAAAGAAGCCTGCTGCAGCGTCCTGTGTGGCCTGCTACAGATTCCTGTGTGAACTGCTACACAGCTGGGTATCTCTGCTATACCCTCCCCAGTGGCCTGCTACAGCATCCTGTGAGGCCAGCTACAGCCTCCCGTTGGGCCTGCTACAGAGTTTGTAAGGCCTGCTACAGCATCTTGTGGAGCCTGCTACGTTCTGTGGGTCCTGCTACAGCAACCTATTGGGACTGTTACACACTCACGTGAGGTCTGCTAAAGTGTCCTTTGTGGCCTGCCACCGGGTCATGTGGGGCCTGCTACAGAGTCCTGTGGGGTCTCCTACACAGCTTGGATATCTCTGCTATGCCCTTCATAGGGGCCTGCTACAGCATCCTGTGGTGCCCTCTATATATCCTGGGTATCTCTGCTGTGTCCTTCATAGGGGCGTACTACAGCGCCCTCTGGTGGCTGCTACAGCGTCCTGTGTGGCCTGCTACACAGCCTGGGTATCTCTGCTATGCCCTTCATATTATCCTGCTACAGCGCCTGTGGGGTCTGCTACAGCGTCCTGTGGTGCCCTCTATATAGCCTGGGTATCTCTGCTGTGTCCTTCATAGGGGCCTTCTACAGCGCCCTCTGGTGGCTGCTACAGCATCCTGTGGTGCCTGCTACACAGCCTGGGTATCTCTGCTATGTCCTTCATAAGGGCCTGCTACAGCTTCCTGTGGGCCCTGCTACACAGCCAGGGTATCTGTTATGCCCTCCATAAAGTTCTGCTACAAGGTCCTATGTTGCCAGCTACAGCGTCCTGAGGTTAATGAAATAAAGCCTGTTTATCACTGCTATACCCTCCACAGTGGCTTACTATAGCGACCTGTGAGGCCTGCTACACAGCCTAGGAATCTCTGCTATACCCTACACAAGGGCCTTTTACAGCATCCTGAGGGGCTTGCTAGAGGGGCTTGTGGGGCCTCCTAAAAAGCCTTGTTTTTTCTGCTATGCCCTTCATAGGGGCCTTCTACCTCTTCCTGTGTGGCCTGCTACACAGCCTGGGTATCTCTCCTATACCTTCTCCAGGGTCCTACTACAGCGTCCTCTTGGTTCTGATACATAGCCTGGGTATCTCTCCTATACCCTCTCCAGGGTCCGGCTACCGGGTTCTGTGGGGCCTGCTACATCCCTGGGTATCTCTGCTATGCCCTCCCCAGGGGCCTTCTACAGCATCCTGTGTTTCCTGCTACAACATCCCGTTGGGCCTGTACAGCGTCCTGTACGACAGGCTACCGGGTCCTGAGAGGCCACCTACAGTGATCCGTGGTGTCAGTTATAGTTATAGGGCCTGCTACACAACAGGGGTATCTTTGCTATACCCTCCAAGAGGCATGCTGCAGCGTCCTGTGGGGCCTGCTACAAATTCCTGTGGGAACTTCTACACAGCCTGGATATCTCTGCTATGGCCTTCATAGGGGCCTGCTACCATGTCCTGTGGGGGCTGCTACAGCGTCCTGAGGTGCCTGCTACACAGCCAGGGAGTCTCTGCTATGCCCTCCCCATGGTCCTGGTACAGTGTCCTGTGGGGCCTGCTACACAGCCTAGGTATATCTGCTATACCCTACACAGGGGCCTTCTACAGCATCCTGGGGGCTTGCTAGAGGGTCTTGTGGGGCCGGCTAAAAAGCCTTGTTTTTTCTGCTGTTCCCTCCAAAGGGTCCAGCTACAGTGATATATGGGGCCCACTACAGTCTCTCGTGAGGCCTGCTGCAGTGTCCTGTATGGCCTGCTACACAGCATGGGTATCTTTGCTATACCCTCCATAGAGGCGGGCTACAGTTTCCTGTGGGGGGTGCTACAGAACCTGGGTATCTCTCCTATACCCTCTCCAGGGTCCTGCTACCGCTTCATGTTGGGTCTGCTACACAGCCTGGGTATCTCTCTTATACCCTCTCCAGGGTCCTGCTAGAGTGTCCTGTGGGGCCTGCAACATCCCTTGGTATCTCTGCTATGCCCTCCCCAGGAACCTTCTACAGCGTCCTGGTGGTTCCTGCTACAGCATCATGTTGGGCCTGTACAGTGTCCTGTAAGACAGGCTACCAGGTACTAAGAAGCCACCTACAGTGACCCGTGGTGTCTGCTACAGTGTCCTATAGGGCCTGCTATACAGCATGGGTACCTTTGCTATACCATATAAAGAAGCCTGCTGAAACGTCCTGTGTGGCCTGCTACAGATTCCTGTGTGAACTGCTACACAGCTGGGTATCTCTGCTATACCCTCCCCAGTGGCCTGCTACAGCATCCTGTGAGGCCAGCTACAGCCTCCCGTTGGGCCTGCTACAGAGTTTGTAAGGCCTGCTACAGCATCTTGTGGAGCCTGCTACGTTCTGTGGGTCCTGCTACAGCAAACTATAGGGACTGTTACACCCTCACGTGAGGTCTGCTAAAGTGTCCTTTGTGGCCTGCTACCGGGTCATGTGGGGCCTGCTACAGAGTCCTGTGGGGTCTCCTACACAGCTTGGATATCTCTGCTATGCCCTTCATAGGGGCCTGCTACAGCATCCTGTGGTGCCCTCTATATATCCTGGGTATCTCTGCTGTGTCCTTTCATAGGGGCCTGCTACAGCGCCCTCTGGTGGCTGCTACAGCGTCCTGTGTGGCCTGCTACACAGCCTGGGTATCTCTGCTATGCCCTTCATATTATCCTGCTACAGCGCCTGTGGGGTCTGCTACAGCGTCCTGTGGTGCCCTCTATATAGCCTGGGTATCTCTGCTGTGTCCTTCATAGGGGCCTTCTACAGCGCCCTCTGGTGGCTGCTACAGCATCCTGTGGTGCCTGCTACACAGCCTGGGTATCTCTGCTATGTCCTTCATAAGGGCGTGCTACAGCTTCCTGTGGGCCCTGCTACACAGCCAGGGTATCTGTTATGCCCTCCATAAAGTTCTGCTACAAGGTCCTATGTTGCCAGCTACAGCGTCCTGAGGTTAATGAAATAAAGCCTGTTTATCACTGCTATACCCTCCACAGTGGCTTACTATAGCGACCTGTGAGGCCTGCTACACAGCCTAGGAATCTCTGCTATACCCTACACAAGGGCCTTTTACAGCATCCTGAGGGGCTTGCTAGAGGGGCTTGTGGGGCCTCCTAAAAAGCCTTGTTTTTTCTGCTATGCCCTTCATAGGGGCCTTCTACCTCTTCCTGTGTGGCCTGCTACACAGCCTGGGTATCTCTCCTATACCTTCTCCAGGGTCCTACTACAGCGTCCTCTTGGTTCTGATACATAGCCTGGGTATCTCTCCTATACCCTCTCCAGGGTCCGGCTACCGGGTTCTGTGGGGCCTGCTACATCCCTGGGTATCTCTGCTATGCCCTCCCCAGGGGCCTTCTACAGCATCCTGTGTTTCCTGCTACAACATCCCGTTGGGCCTGTACAGCGTCCTGTACGACAGGCTACCGGGTCCTGAGAGGCCACCTACAGTGATCCGTGGTGTCAGTTATAGTTATAGGGCCTGCTACACAACAGGGGTATCTTTGCTATACCCTCCAAGAGGCATGCTGCAGCGTCCTGTGGGGCCTGCTACAAATTCCTGTGGGAACTTCTACACAGCCTGGATATCTCTGCTATGGCCTTCATAGGGGCCTGCTACCATGTCCTGTGGGGGCTGCTACAGCGTCCTGAGGTGCCTGCTACACAGCCAGGGTATCTCTGCTATGCCCTCCCCATGGTCCTGGTACAGTGTCCTGTGGGGCCTGCTACACAGCCTAGGTATATCTGCTATACCCTACACAGGGGCCTTCTACAGCATCCTGGGGGCTTGCTAGAGGGTCTTGTGGGGCCGGCTAAAAAGCCTTGTTTTTTCTGCTGTTCCCTCCAAAGGGTCCAGCTACAGTGATATATGGGGCCCACTACAGTCTCTCGTGAGGCCTGCTGCAGTGTCCTGTATGGCCTGCTACACAGCATGGGTATCTTTGCTATACCCTCCATAGAGGCGGGCTACAGTTTCCTGTGGGGGTGCTACAGAACCTGGGTATCTCTCCTATACCCTCTCCAGGGTCCTGCTACCGCTTCATGTTGGGTCTGCTACACAGCCTGGGTATCTCTCTTATACCCTCTCCAGGGTCCTGCTAGAGTGTCCTGTGGGGCCTGCTACATCCCTTGGTATCTCTGCTATGCCCTCCCCAGGAACCTTCTACAGCGTCCTGGTGGTTCCTGCTACAGCATCATGTTGGGCCTGTACAGTGTCCTGTAAGACAGGCTACCAGGTACTAAGAAGCCACCTACAGTGACCCGTGGTGTCTGCTACAGTGTCCTATAGGGCCTGCTATACAGCATGGGTACCTTTGCTATACCATATAAAGAAGCCTGCTGCAGCGTCCTGTGTGGCCTGCTACAGATTCCTGTGTGAACTGCTACACAGCTGGGTATCTCTGCTATACCCTCCCCAGTGGCCTGCTACAGCATCCTGTGAGGCCAGCTACAGCCTCCCGTTGGGCCTGCTACAGAGTTTGTAAGGCCTGCTACAGCATCTTGTGCAGCCTGCTAAGTTCTGTGGGTCCTGCTACAGCAAACTATAGGGACTGTTACACCTCACGTGAGGTCTGCTAAAGTGTCCTTTGTGGCCTGCTACCGGGTCATGTGGGGCCTGCTACAGAGTCCTGTGGGGTCTCCTACACAGCTTGGATATCTCTGCTATGCCCTTCATAGGGGCCTGCTACAGCATCCTGTGGTGCCCTCTATATATCCTGGGTATCTCTGCTGTGTCCTTCATAGGGGCGTGCTACAGCGCCCTCTGGTGGCTGCTACAGCGTCCTGTGTGGCCTGCTACACAGCCTGGGTATCTCTGCTATGCCCTTCATATTATCCTGCTACAGCGCCTGTGGGGTCTGCTACAGCGTCCTGTGGTGCCCTCTATATAGCCTGGGTATCTCTGCTGTGTCCTTCATAGGGGCCTTCTACAGCGCCCTCTGGTGGCTGCTACAGCATCCTGTGGTGCCTGCTACACAGCCTGGGTATCTCTGCTATGTCCTTCATAAGGGCCTGCTACAGCTTCCTGTGGGCCCTGCTACACAGCCAGGGTATCTCTGTTATGCCCTCCATAAAGTTCTGCTACAAGGTCCTATGTTGCCAGCTACAGCGTCCTGAGGTTAATGAAATAAAGCCTGTTTATCACTGCTATACCCTCCACAGTGGCTTACTATAGCGACCTGTGAGGCCTGCTACACAGCCTAGGTATCTCTGCTATACCCTACACAAGGGCCTTTTACAGCATCCTGAGGGGCTTGCTAGAGGGGCTTGTGGGGCCTCCTAAAAAGCCTTGTTTTTTCTGCTGTTCCCTCCAAAGTGTCCAGCTACAGTGATATCTGGGGCCCACTACAGCCTCTCGTGAGGCCTGCTGCAGTGTCCTGTATGGCCAGCTACACAGCATGGGTATCTTTGCTATACCCTCCATAGAGGCTGGCTACAGTCTCCTGTGGGGCCTGCTACAGAGCCTGGGTATCTCTCCTATACCGTCTCCAGGGTCCTGCTACAGCGTCCTGCTGGGTCTGCTACACAGCCTGGGTATCTCTCCTATACCCTCTCCAGGGTCCTGCTACAGGGTCCTGTGGGTCCTGCTACATCCCATGGTATCTCTGCTATGCCCTCCCCAGGAACCTTCTACAGCATCCTGTGGTTCCTGCTACAGCATCCTGTTGGGCCTGTACAGCGTCCTGTACAACAGGCTACCAGGTACTAAGAAGCCACCTACAGTGACCCGTGGTGTCTGCTACAGTGTCCTATAGGGCCTGCTATACAGCATGGGTATCTTTGCTATACCATATAAAGAAGCCTGCTGCAGCGTCCTGTGGGGCCTGCTACAGATTCCTGTGTGAACTGCTACACAGCTGGGTATCTCTGCTATACCCTCCCTAGTGGCCTGCTACAGCATCCTGTGAGGCCAGCTACAGCCTCCCGTTGGGCCTGCTACAGAGTTTGTAAGGCCTGCTACAGCATCTTGTGGAGCCTGCTACGTTCTGTGGGTCCTGCTACAGCAACCTATAGGGACTGTTACAACCTCACGTGAGGTCTGCTAAAGTGTCCTTTGTGGCCTGCTACCGGGTCATGTGGGGCCTTCTACAGAGTCCTGTGGGATCTTCTACACAGCCTTGATATCTCTGCTATGCCCTTCATAGGGTTCGTGCTACAGCATCCTGTGGTGCCCTCTATATAGCCTGGGTATCTCTGCTGTCTTTCATAGAGGCCTGCTACAACGCCCTATGGTGGCTGCTACAGCGTCCTGTGTTGCCTGTAACACAGCCGTCTTATCTCTGCTATGCCCTTCATAAGGGCCTTCTACAACATCCTGTGGTTCCTGCTACAGCATCCTGTTGGGCCTGTACAACGTCCTGTACAACAGGCTACCAGGTACTAAGAAGCCACCTACAGTGACCCGTGGTGTCTGCTACAGTGTCCTATAGGTCCTGCTATACAGCATGGGTATCTTTGCTATACCATATAAAGAAGCCTGCTGCAGCGTCCTGTGGGGCCTGCTACAGATTCCTGTGTCAACTGCTACACAGCTGTGTATATGTGCTATACCCTCCCCAGTGGCCTGCTACAGCATCCTGTGAGGCCAGCTACAGCCTCCCGTTGGGCCTGTTACAGAGTTTGTAAGGCCTGCTACAGCAACCTTTGGCGCCTGCTAGGTTCTGTGGGTCCTGCTACAGCAACCTATAGGGACTGTTACAACCTCACGTGAAATCTGCTACAGTGTCCTTTGTGGCCTGCTACAGGGTCATGTGGAGCCTGCTACAGAGTCCTGTGGGATCTTCTACACAGGCTGGGTATCTCTGCTGTGCCCTTCATAGGGGCCTGCTACAGTGTCCTGTCAGGGCTGCTACACCGTCCTGTGGTGCCTGCTATACAGCCTGGGTATCTCTGCTATGTCCTTCATAGGGGCCTGCTACAGCGTCCTGTGGGGGCTGCCACACAGCCAGAGTATCTCTGCTATGCCCTCCATAAAATTCTGCTACATCATCTTGTGGTGCCTGGTACAGCGTCCTGATTGGCCTGCTACACAGTGCTTGTATGTCTGCTATGTCCTCTCCAGGGTCCTGCTATAGAGCTTGTATATCTATGCTATGTCCTCCCCATGGTTCTGCTACAGCATCCTTAGTGGACTGCTACACAGCCTTGGTATCTCTGCTATACCCTACACAGGGGCCTTTTACAGCATCCTTAGGTGCTTGCTACAGGGTCTTGTGGGGCCTTCTATGACCTCAACAGGGGTCTGCTACAGTGACCTCTGGGGCCCACTACAGCCTCTCGTGGGGCCTCCTACAGTGTCCTTTGTGGCCAGCTACCGGGTCATGTGGGGTCTGCTACAGAGTCCTCTGGGACCTTCTACACAGTCTGGGTATCTATGCTATGCCCTTCATAAGGGCCTGCTACAGCATCCTCTGGGGGCTGCTACAGCATCCTTTGGTGCCTGTTACACAGCCTGGGTATCTCAGCTATGCCCTTCATAGGGGCCTGATACCGCATCCTATGGGGCCTGCTATACAGCCAGAATATCTCTGCTATGCCTATCCCAGGGTCCTTCCACAGTGTCCCGAGGGGCCTGCTACACAGCCTAGTTATCACTGCTATATCTTATACAGGGGCCTTCTACAGCATCCTTAGGGGCTTGCTAGAGGTCTTGTGGGGCCTGCTAAAAAGCCTTGTTTTTTCTGCTATGCCCTCCACAGGGCCCTGCTACAATGACCTCTGGGGCCCAATACAGCCTCTCGTGGGGCCTGTTACAGTGTCCTGTATGTCCTGCTACACAGCATGGGTATCTTTGCTATTCCCTCCATAGAGGACTGCTACAGTGTCCTGTGGCGCCTGCTACCGAGTCCTGTGTTGCGGCTACACACCCTGGGTATCTCTCCTATACCCTCTCCAGGGTCCTTCTATACCATCCTGTGTGGCCTGCTACAGGGTCCTGTTGGACCTGCTACATATCCTGGGTATCTCTGCTATGCCCTACCCAGGTGCCTTCTATAGAGTCCTGTGGTTCCTGCTACAGCATCCTGTTGGGCTTGTACAGCGTTCTTTAGGAGAGGCTACCGGGTATTGAGGGGCCACCTAAAGTGACCCGTGGTGTCTGCTACAGTGTCCTATGGGGCCTGCTATACAACATGGGTATCTTTGCTATACCCTCCCTAGCGGCCTGCTACAGCATCCTGTGGGACCTGCTACACAGCCTGTGTATTTCTGCTATACCCTCCCCAGTGGCCTGCTACAGCATCCTGTGAGGCCTGCTATAGCCTCCCCTTGGGCCTGCTACAGAGTTTGTAAGGCCTGCTACAGCATTTTGTGGAGCATGCTATGTTCTGTGGGTCCGTCTACAGCAACCTATATGGCCTGTTACAGCCTCACGTGAGGCCTGCTACAGTGTCCTTTGTGGCCTGCTACCGGGTCATGTGGGGCCTGCTACAGAGTCTTTGTGGTACCTTCTACACAGCTTGGATATCTCTGCTATGTCCTTCAGAGGGGCCTGCTACAGCATCCTGTGGTGCCTGCTATATAGCCTGGGTATCTCTGCTGTGCCCTTCATAGGGGCCTGCTACAGCGCCCTGTGGGGTTGCTACAGCGTCCTGAGGAGCCTGCTACACAGCCTGGGTATTTCTGCTATGCCCTTCATAGGGGCCTGCTACAGCGCCCTGTGGGGGCTGCTATACAGCGTCCTGTGGTGCCTTCTACATGGCCTGGGTATCTCTGCTATGCACTTCATAGGGGCTGGCTACAGCGTCCTGTGGTGCCTGCTACACAGCCTGGGTATCTGCTATGCCCTTAATAGGGGCCGGCTAAAGCATCCTGTGTGTCCTGCTACAAGGTCCTGTGGGGCCTGCTACATAGCCTGGGTATCTCTGCTCTGCCCTTCCCAGGGGCCTTCTATAGCTTCCTGTGGTTCCTGCTACAGCATCCTTTTGGGCCTGTACAGCATCCTGTAGGAGAGGCAATCGCGTCTGGAGGGGCCACCTAAAGTGACCCGTGGTGTCTGCTACAGTGTCCTATGGGGCCTGCTATACAACATGGATATCTTTGCTATACCCTCCACAGCGGCCTGCTACAGCGTCCCGTGGGACCTGCTACACAGCCTGGGTATTTCTTCTATACCCTCCCAAGGGGCCTGCTACAGCATCCTGTGAGGCCTGCTATAGCCTCCCTTGGGCCTGCTACAGAGTTTGTATGTCCTGCTACAGCATTTTGTGGAGCATGCTACGTTCTGTGGGTCCGTCTACAGTAACCTGTAGGGCCTGTTACAGCCTCACGTGGGGCCTGCTACACAGCCTGTGTATCTTTGCTATGCCCTCCCCATGGTCCTGCTACAGCGTCCTGTGTGGACTGCTACACAGCCTAGGTATCTCTGCTATACCCTACACAGGGGCCTTCTACAGCATCCTAAGGGACTTGCTAGAGGGTCTCGTGGGGCCTGCCAAAAAGCCTTGTTTTTTTCTGCTATGCTGTTGCAATTGGGAGCGGCCGGGCTGTTTCATCCCCAGCACCCGGCCGCCCACATTGCTAGTTTAATATCCGAAATAATTACATGGAAACTGTATTCTTTTAAACACTGCCTGGCCCATTATTGGCTAGCTCTTCTCGGCTAACTCTCGCACCTGGACTAGCCCATTTCTTATAAGGTGTGTAGCACCCCAAGGTGTGCTTACCGGGGAGATTCTAGCCTGCGTCTGCCTGGCATGGGAACATCATGGTGACTCCTACTCAGCTTCCTTCTCCCAGAATCCTGTTCTCTTTTCTCCACCCACCTAAGGGTGGGCCTATCGAATGGGCCAGGCAGTTTGTTTATTAATAAGAAATCATTCCCACATCATTTCCCCTTTTTCTGTTTAAACAAAAAAAGAAAAGTTTTCATTTTAACATAGTAAAATTACATATAGCAAAACAGTTATCAAGTAAGAATTACAGTTACAATATTTATATCTACTTTATCTTTTATCATAACTAAGGAAAACTATAACTATCCATTCTTTAACTCCCTCAAAGACTACAGAAGGATATAAAATACTAACTACCTAAATAAATAAGAAATCAAACGCTCTAGAAATGACAGAGACATCTCGCTGCCTGGACAGTCACCCAAAGTTCTTTTGTACCATTGGGGCATCTATCTTCGGCCTTCAGGGCCACTGTATCCAGCAGACATTTCATGAAGCAGGAAATTTCAAAGACAGTTCAATCATTTTCTCTTGTGTCCTGCAGAATGTCTTGCAGACTCCTTCATAAGTCATGAACCCCAAAAGACTGTCTCACCTTTAGGCAAGTTTAGCAGTCCTCTCTCTGCGGGTTCTCTGTGTCCATTTTATGCAACAATCCAGGCAAGAGCAGTTTCTTGCCCAAATGGCTATCAAACTCCATAAGGATCCTCTTCGATGCTCATCTTCCTCTCGAAGTAGATTGGTGCTGCCAGGAGCAGACGTGTCTCATTGTCATGAAAAACCCTAAGTTATTAAAACATTAAATGCCATATTCTGTAGTCTTTGAAAGATATGAAGAATGCATATTTGAAATATATCTATGCACATCTAAAAAATCTAACTAACATGACTACAAGCTTGACCATTATTGATGATTATCCATTAACAACCTATATATGTTACATTTTAAATGAACTGCATAATCACAATATGTAATCAAGATCAGAAATACATATACATGTAACAAAATTGACCTTAAAATCCATACCAATGAAAATTATTCATATCTATATCATATCCCCCTTTAAATGTAAAAGAACATTTATAAACCATATTTGGGAACATGGGTGCAGTTTTTTCTCTCTAAACTGCTTCCTGCTGAATGGGGGCGCTGTTAATTAGGTCTTTCATGGTATAACCTGTGTGCCAGGGTCATCTCAGTTGGCAGTTGAGTGAAGTAATTTTTTGAGGGTGTTCACAGCAACCTTCAGGAGGGTGTGGTCTATCATACCAAATCGGGATAGAAGAAATCCACAGGGTCTCATCCTCTGTGAAAACAAAAGAAGAAACTCCTTTCCAAAGCATCATATCCTTAGACCCAAATTCTGAAGTCAAGATACCTTTAGAACATATGTGCAGGTTCAGCTTAGCAGTCCATATAATGAAATGTCTCTCTGTACTTAGCTCCTTCACAGTCAAAAATTTTAAAGAAAACACAATAATACAAAGAATCCAGACTCTCTGTAAATTTTCCATTTTTACGTGGCTTATTTTTCTTTATTTCTTTAATCTATAACTACCTGTATAATGTCTCTTTAAAGACTTTACCCCCCCTTTTTTAAGGGCATTAACTTTATTCATTATCTCTCTATTTTTTTTCTCTGTCAAGCCTACGTACATTCATCCAACATTGTGATCCATTTAGTGGTCTGTCTGACTCTGTTTTATTGTGAATCTGTAATTCTTTAACATCCAGGAGCACTTCTTAAAAACTTAAGTTGCATCATGTAGGGGTAATACGGTACCGGTACTACCTGTGTTCTGCTAAGCCTAAAGTTTAACTGTGCTGTTATCACAGTAATTGTGGTAGTTCCTGATGACCAGCAGAGTTCAGCATGGCAGAGCTAAGCCAAGCCGTTTCTGCCTCAGAGCCACAGTTTTAGGCACACAGCAGTCCACATTGCCATCAAGCAAGCCATAGAACTTTACTCCAAACGATCCATTCAAAAGCTCTGTCTCCTGCAGGAGCCAGACAGAGATCGCAATGGTGGCACAGCCCAGAAAGCCGGCATTTTAAAACAGCCAGATTTTTCCTCTTGCTGAGTTAGGACAATGTCTTTGAGGCCACGCAACCCACAAACAGCAGAAAGCTGTCTTAAATTTTCTCTCTCTCCTTTTTAAGCCCTCTCAGGTTTTACATGGAGTTCATTAGCACGTTGGGTGCCACCTGTTGAAGGAGCAGCGGCCGGGCTCCTGTGACCCCAGCACCCAGCTGCCCTCGAGGCTAGCTTTACCCCAAAATAATTACACGAAACTGTATTCTTTAAACACGCCTGCCCATTATTGGCTAGTTCTCGTACTCTGCACTGGACTAGCCCATTTCTTATAAGGTGTGTAGCACCAGTGTGCTTACCGGGAGATTCTAGCCTGCGTCTGCCTGGCATTGGAACATCATGGCGACTCCTACTCAGCTTCCTTCTCCCAGAATCCTGTTCTCTTTTCTCCACCCACCTAAGGGTGGGCCTATCGAATGGGCCAGGCAGTTTCTTTATTAATAAGAAATCATTCCCACATCACTATGCTCTCCAGAGTGGCCTGCTACAATGACCTCTGGGACCCACTACAGCCTTTCTTCGGGCCTGTTGGCAGCATGGGTATTTTGCTATCCTGTGGGTGGTGGGGGTAGCTGGGTATCGCTTGCGGGGCTCCTGGTGTGTGGGCCCGCACGGCCGCTGCTACAGTGTCCTGTGGGGCCTGCTACACAGCATGGGTATCTTTGCTATACCCTCAACATGGGCCTGCTACAGCGTCCTGTGGGCCCTGCTACAGATTCCTGTGGGTCCTGCTACACAGCCTGGGTATCTCTGCTATACCCTCCCCTTGGGCCTGCTACAGCATCCTGTGAGGCCTGCTACAGCCTCCCGTTCGGCCTCCTATAGTGTTTGTAAGGCCTGCTACAGTTTCTTGTGGAGCCTCCTACGTTCTGTGGTTCCTTCTATAGCAACTTGTAGGGCCTGTTACCACCTCACATGGGGCCTGCTACAGTGTCCTTTGTGGCCTTCTACAGGGTCATGTGGGGGCCTGCTACAGAGTCCTGTGGGACCTTCTACACAGCCTGGGTATCTCTGCTGTGCCCTGCATAGGGGCCTGCTACAGCGCCCTGCGTTGGCTGCTACAGCATCCTGTGGTGCCTGCTACACAGCCTGGGTATCTCTGCTATGCCCTTCATAGGGGCCTGCTACAGAGTCCTGTGTTACCTGCTGCACAGTCTGGGTATCTCTGCTATGCCCTCTACAGGAACACAGCTCTCTGTGCTACTAGAGACAGTTATTAAAGCCTTGCTCTTTCCAACAAACTTGAGCAGGCCTTTGGTCTCCTCCACTGGATAAGTGTGTCCAGCATGGAGCTGCCTGCATTGATTTCTCCAAAAGCCTCCCCCCCCCCCCAGTGTTCCAGAAAGCCTCCTCACTTCTGTCACGCCCCATTCACATTAAGAAGGATGCCTTTTCTCTGGGATTCAAGCCAGTTTTCTCTCTTTCTCCTCCTTTTCCTCCTCCTTCTCCTCCTCTTTCCTCGTCCTCTTTCTCCTCCTCCTCCTTCTTCTCCTTTTTTCTTCTCCTCCTTCTCTTCCTCTTCCTCCTTCTCTTCCCCTTTCTCTTCCTCTTCCTCCTCCTCTTTCTTTTTCTTCTGAGACTGGGTTTCTCTGTAGCTTTGGAACCTGTCCTGTATCAAGCTCTTTGTATATCATACTAGCCTTGAACTCACAGAGATCTGCCTTCCTCTCCCTCACTAGTGCTGGGGTTAAAGTTGTGTGCCTCCACATCCCAACTAGGACATTTTTCTTTGACAAGTCTCTTCAGTCTGAAATCTTGTCAGAAGGACACTAGCCACCTCAATTCAGCTCCTTTTCTGCCTTCTCTCTCTTGCTTTCTGGGAGCAAACCTGTCACCCCCTATGATCCTTCTTTGCTTGCTGCCTCTTCTCTGCCCAGATCCCTCTCCTCAGCTCCTTCCTGCAGTGACACAATTCCTCTAAGCCAGGCTGGATCACTTATGCTGTCTCTCAGCTCCCTCTTGGCACTCATAGGAAACCCCTCTCTCAGGAGTTTCCTCTGTTTCCCCAGGGACATAAATTCATCGAGGCTTTGCTGTCTTCCTGCAAGCAGGTCTGCCTCAGTACAGATCAAAGCTCAATGACGGGCATGTCCAATTTTCAAATTCTCTCGGATGTAACAACCTCTGCCACTGCACAAACAATCCCCAAGTCTCTCATTTGAAACCTTACTCTGCCCTCTCCTTCCAAAGGTCTCTTATTTCTAAGGTCTCTCCACTTCCCACTCTTGAAAGTCTTTCATGGCTATGATTTCTATGGGCCCTGCTCTAAAAGATTAGTCTCTGAAGATTATGCTATAACTCTGTCTCTGGATTGGTACACTAGCTGAATATAGTTTAAAAAATTATAAATCTGCAACAAAGACATCAACTTCAAAGTTGTAACAACAGGTGAAATCTGAATTCGCTATATGTGACTCAACTCTTAATTTGAAAATACAAGTAGTTACTACATATGTAATCTGAATTCATCTATTGTTTAGGGAAACAGATGTTCCTTTCGTACTCTCTTTTCCCAAATATCTAATGCTGAGCAAAGTTAACAAAGTGAACCTGGCTGAATGTCTATCTTTAAGTCAGTTTCTATCAACTGACAAGACCAGGGAGCTTGTAAATACCATGTATCAAATGTATATCATTTATCAAATGTATTCTGTTTTTCATTTTACATACCAATCCTAGTTCCCTCTCCCTCTCCTCTTCTCACTTCCCTACCTTCCCTCCAAACCACTCCCTGTTAATTTTTACCTAACACATAGTAGCCTGTTGTAGAACAGAGTTTACCAAGACACAAGTAGTTAGACATACGTATCTAAGTCGAGTTTTGTTACTTTGAGCAAACCTTTACAACCTTAGCAAACTTGGATTATATTTAGTGGTAAAAGTCCATCATCATAAAGATATTTTGAAGGACGTTCTTCCTTTTGTCCCCGGATCATTGGGTTACCAGGTGGCCCTGTTTAGGTGCTGAGGAGTTCCAGCTGGACAGGTGAGTGTGTGCTATCCAGGGGCAGATTGTCCCGGAAGAGAGCAACCCCCCCAGCTCCTTCTGCAGGGCTGTCTTTTTTACACACGACCCCCCCCGCCCAAGCCTGCGTTTTCTGCAAGGTCCTTTGCTTGGGAAAGGTTTTCTGCTCCTACGCTAAGGCTACACACCCAGAGCAGTGAGTACCTGCCTACGCAGGCCTCAAGGACCCCCAAAAGCGAGCAAGCGCACCTTCAGCTTGTGCGGCCGGGTCTCCTGTGTTCTACTCATCCCCGCCCTGCCCCCCAAGTTCCCCCTTTGTCCACGGGTCATTGGACTACCAGGCGTCCATGTTTTGGTGCTGAGGAGTTCCATCTGGACAGGACGGTTCCTGCTTCTACACTGAAGAGATACACCCAGAGAGTCAGTCACAGCAAAGACTGGACCAAGACACCAGGCCTCTCCTGGCTCCATTTGAAGGAAGAGATGGGAAGGCACCAATGCAAGAATTCCTCAAACAACCTGAAAGGCAACATGATATCACCAGAATCCAGGGATCCCGAAATAAGAAGAATTGTACACCCTACTCCAGAAGAATTAGAAGAAATCGATTCAAAAGTGAATTATATGAAAATAATAGAAGACCTTAAACAGGAGGTGAAAAACTGTCATAAACAATTAGAGATTACAAACAAAAAGGCAGAGGAAATGAGTAAATCACTCAAAGATACCCAAGAAAACCAAGAGAAACAAGAAAAAGCAATCAAACAGGCTAGGGAAGCGGTTCAAGACTTGAAGAATGAAATGGAAGTAATGAAGAAAACACAAACCGAGGAAAGGATGGAGATGGAAAATCTGGGTAAACGAACAGGAACTAAGAGACAAGTACTACCAACAGATTACAAGAGATAGAAGAAAGAATGTCAGACACTGAAGATACCATAGAGAAAATAAACACACTGATTAAAGATAACAGCAAAACCAACAAATTCTCATCACAAAACATTCAGGAAATCTGGGACACAATAAAAAGACCAAACCTAAGAATAATTGGGATAGAAGAAGGAGAAGAAGTACAGCTCAACGGTCCAGAAAATATATTTAATAAAATGATAGAAGAAAACCTTCCCAACCTAAAGGAAGATATTCCTTTGAAGGTTCAAGAAGCATACAGAACACCGAATAGACTGGACCAAAAATAATCGCCTTGCCATATAATAATCAAAACACAAAACATACAGAATAAAGAAAGAATATTAAGAGCTGCAAAGGAAAAAGGCCAAGTTACTTATAAAGGTAAACCTATCAGACTTACACCTGACTTCTCTATGGAAACCATGAAAGCCAGAAGGTCCTGGATAGAGGTACTCCAGAAGCTAAGAGAACATGGATGCAAGCCTAGACTACTATACCCAACCAAGCTTACATTCACTATAAATAGAGAAAACAAAATTTTCCAGGATAAAAACAAATTTAAAAATATGTAACCACAAATCCAGCTTTACAGAAAGTAATAGAAGGAAAGTCACAAACCAAGGAGTCCAACAATGACCACAATAACTCAAACATCTAGAGACCCTTCACCAGCACAACTCAAAGAAGGGAAACACACAAACTCTACTACTAAAAAAGTGACCGGAGTTAACAACCCCTGGTCATTAATATCACTTAATGTCAATGGACTCAACTCACCTATAAAAAGGCACAGGCTAAGAGATTGGATGCGAAAACAGGATCTAACATTCTACTGTTTACAAGAAACACACCTCAACCACAAAGACAGGCACCTACCTAGAGTAAAGGGACGGGAAAAGATTTATCAAGCAAATGGACCTAAGAAACAAGCAGGTGTGGCCATACTAATTTCTAACAAAGTTGACTTCAAACTTAAATCAATCAGAAGAGATGGAGAGGGACATTTTATACTCATAACAGGAACAATTCATCAGGATTAAGTCTCAGTCCTGAATATCTATGCCCCTAATATAAAAGCACCCACGTACGTAAAAGAAACATTACTAAAACTCAAGGCTGCCATCAAACCGCACACACTAATAGTAGGAGACTTCAACACTCCTCTCTCACCAATGGACAGGTCAACCAGACTGAAACCTAACAGAGAAATAAGAGAATTAATGGAGGTAATGAATCAAATGGACTTAACAGACATCTATAGAACATTCCACCCAAAAATAAAAGAATATACCTTCTTCTCTGCAGCTCATGGAACCTTCTCGAAAATTGACCACATACTCGGTAACAAAGCAAACTTCCATAGTTGCAAAAAAAATATGCATAACCTCCTGTGTCTTATCAGATCACCATGGATTAAAGTTAGAATTCAACAACAAAGCTATACCCAGAAAGCCTACAAATTCATGGAAACCTTAAGTGTCTTTTAGCCATTTGAACTTCTTCTGTTGAGAATTCTCTGTTCAGTTCAGTACCCCATTTTTTAATTGTGTTTAAAAAACTAGGCATTTTAAAGTCTACGTTCTTGAGTTCTTTATAAATTTTTGGAGATCAGTCCTTTGTATGTTGTGGGGTTAGTGAAGATTTTCTCCTAATCAGTATGTTACCTTTTTGTCTTAATGACAGTGTCCTTTGCTTACAGAAGCGTCTCACTTTCAGGAGGTCCAATTTATTCAATGTTGCCCTTATTGTCTGTGCTACTGGGGTTATATGTAGCAAGTGGTCTCCTGTGCCCATAGGTTGTAGAGTACTTTCCACTTTCTTTTCTTTCAGGTTCAGTGTGTTCAGATTGAAATTGAGGTCTTTGATCCATTTGGACTTGAGTTTTGTGCATGGTGATAGATATGGATCTATTTTCATTCTTCTACAGGTTGACATCCAGCTATGCCAGCACCATTTGTTAAAGATGCTTTCTTTCTTCCATTGTATATTTTTAGCTCCTTTAGCAAAAATCAGGTGTTCATAGGTTTCCGGGCTTTCTATTCGATTTCATTGGTCAACTTCTCTGTTTTTATTCCAATACCAAGCTGTTTTCAATACTGTAGCTCTGTAATAGAATTTGAAATCAGGGATGGTAATGCCTCCAGAAGGTCCTTTATTGTATAAGATTGTTTTGGATATCCTGGGTTTTTTTTTCCATATAAAGTTGATTATTGTTCTCGCAAGGTCTGTGAAGAATTTTGTTGGGATTTTAATGTGGATTGCGTTGAATTTATAGTTTGCTATTTTTACTATGTTGATCCTACCCATCCAAGAGCATGGGAGGTCTTTACATTTTCTGGTGTCTTCTTCAATTTCTTTCTTCAATGCCTGAAAATTCTTGTCAAATAGATCTTTCACTTCCTTGGTTAGAGTTACCCAAAGATACTTTATGCAGTTTGTGGCTATCATAAAAGGTGAAATTTCTCTGAATTCTCTCTCTGCTTATCTATCTTTTGTATATAGAAGGGCTACTGATTTTTTGAGTTGATCTTGTAACCTTCCACTTCACTGAAGTTATTTATCAGCTGTAGGAGTTCTTTGGTAGAGGTTTGGGGGTCACTAATGTACTCTATTATGTCATCTGCAAATAACAAAAGTTTGACGTCTTCCTTTCCAATTCAAATACCCTTGATCTCCATATGCTGTCTTATTGCTATTACTAGAACTTCAAGAACTATGTTGAAGAGGTATGGAGAGAGTGGACAGCCTTGTCGTGCTCCTGATTTTAGTGGGATGGCAGAAATCAACAAAATAGAAACACAGAAAACAGTCCAAAAAATCAATGAAACAGAAAGTTGGTTCTTGGAGAAAATCAACAAGATGGACAAACCCTATCCAAACTAAATAAACAACAAAGAGAGAACACGCAAATAAATAATATCAGAAATGAAAAGGGGGACATAACCACAGACACAGAGGAAATTCAGAGAATCATTAGATCTTACTACAAAAGCCTGTATGCCACAAAACTGGAAAATGCAAAAGAAATGGACATTTTTTAGATAAGTACCATATACCAAAGCTAAACCAAGACCAGGTGAACGATCTAAATAGACCAGTTAGTCACGAAGAACTAGAAGCTGTTATTAAAAATCTCCCCTCCAAAAAAAGCCCAGGACCAGATGGTTTCCATGCAGAATTCTACCAGAACTTCCAAGAAGAGTTATACCTATACTCCTTAATGTATTTGACAATATAGAAACAGAAAAGTCATTGCCAAATTCCTTTTATGAAGCTACAGTTACCCTGATACCAAAACCACACAAAGACCCAACCAATAAAGAGAATTACAGGCCTATCTCACTCATGAATATTGATGCAAAAATTCTCAATAAAATACTGGTAAACCGAATACAATAACACATTAGAAAAATTATCCATTATGATCAAGTAGGCTTCATCCCAGAGATGCAGGGCTCGTTCAACATACGAAAATCTATCAATGTAATCCACCATATGAATAAACTGAAAAAAACATATGATCATTTCATTAGATGCTGAAAAAGCATTCGACAAAATTCAACACCCCTTTATGATAAAGGTATTGGAGAGACTAGGGATACAAGGGTCATAACTAAATATAATAAATGCTATTAAGAGCAAACTGACAGCTAACATTAAAGTAAACAGAGAAAAACTCAAAGCCATCCCACTAAAATCAGGAACAAGACAAGGATGTCCACTCTCTCCATACCTCTTCAATATAGTGCTTGAAATTCTAGCAATAGCAATAAGACAACATAAGGGGATCAAGGGGATTCATATTGGAAAGGAAGAAGTTAAGCTTTCATTATTTGCAGATGATATGTTAGTATACATAAGCGACCCCAAAAACTTTACCAAAGAACTCCTACAGCAGATAAACACCTTTAGTAATGTGGCAGGATACAAGATCAACTCCAAAAAATCAGTTGCATTCCTATACAGTAAGGATAAGGAAGCAGAGAAGGAAATCAGAGAAGCATCACCTTTCATGATAGCCACAAAAAGCATAAAGTATCTTGGGGTAACCCTGACCAAGGAAGTGAAAAATCTATTTGACAAGAACTTTAAATCTTTGAAGAAAGAAATAGAGGAGGACACCAGAAAATGGAAGGAACTCCCTTGCTCTTGGATTGGGAGGATCAACATAGTAAAAATGGCAATTCTACCAAAAGCGATCTATAGATTCAATGCAATCCCCATCAAAATCCCATCAAAATTCTTCACAGATCTGGAGAAGAAAACAATCAACTTTATATGGAAAAACAAAAAACCCAGGATAGCCAAAACAATCTTATACAATACAAGAACGTCTGGTGGCATTACCATCCCTGAATTCAAACTGTATTACAGAGCTACAGTATTGAAAACAGCTTGGTATTGGCATAAAAACAGAGAAGTCGACCAATGGAATCTAATAGAAGACCCTGACTTTAACCCACAAACCTATGAGCACCTGATTTTTGATAAAGGTGCTAAAAGTATACAATGGAGAAAAGAGAGCATCTTTAACAAATTGTGCTGGTAAAACTGAATGTCAATCTGTAGAAGAATGAAAATAGATCCATATCTATCACCATGCACAAAACTCAAGTCCAAGTGGACTAAAGACCTCAATATCAGTCCGAACACACTGAACCTGATAGAAGAGAAAGTGGGAAGTACTCTACAACACGTGGGCACAGGAGACCACTTGCTATGTATAACCCCAGCAGCACAGACAGTAAGGGCCTCATTGAATAAATGGGACCTCCTGAGACTGAGAAGCTTCTGTAAAGCAAAGGACACTGTCGCTAAGACAGAAAGGCAACCCACTGACTGGGAGAAAATCTTCACCAACCCTGCAACTGACAAAGGTCTGATCTCCAAAATATATAAAGAACTCAAGAAACTAGACCGTAAAAGACTAATCAACCTGATTATAAAATGGGGCACTGAGCTGAACAGAGATCTCTCAACAGAAGAAGTTCAAATGGCCAAAAGACATCTAAAGTCATGCTCAACTTCCTTAGTGATCAGGGAAATGCAAATCAAGACAACTTTAAGGTTCCATTTTACACCTGTCAGAATGGCAAAAATCAAAAACACCAATGATAGCCTTTGCTGGAGAGGTTGTGGAGAAAGGGGTACACTCAATTGCTGGTGGGAATGGAAACTTGTGCAACCACTCTGGAAAGCAGTGTGGAGGTTTCTCAGGAAATTCGGGATCAACCTACCCCTGGACCCAGCAATACCACTCTTGGGAATATACCCAAGAGAGGCCTTATCATGCACCTATTGGCTTTGTGGGAGCCTAGGCAGTTTGGATGCTCACCTTACTAGACCTGGATAGAGTTGGGTGGTCCGTGGACTTCCCACAGGGCAGGGAACCCTGATTGCTCTTTGGGCTGACGAGGGAGGGGGATTTGATTGGGGGAGGGAGAGGGAAGGGGAGGCGGCGGTGGGGAAGAGACAGAAATCTTTAATAAATAAAAAATAATTCGGGTTCTTAGAGAACCTAAATAAGAAGGAGAACCCAAAGAAAACATATAGGCATCCTCCTGAATATTAACCTGCATCAGGCGATGAAAGGAGACAGAGACAGAGACCCACATTGGAGCACCAGACTGAAATCTCAAGGTCCAAATCAGGAGCAGAAGGACAGAGAGCATGAGCAAGCAACTCAGGACTGCGAGGGGTGCACCCACACACTGAGACAATGGGGATGTTCTATCCGGAACTCACCAAGGCCAGCTGGCCTGGGTCTGAAAAAGCCTGGTTAAAACCGGCCTCGCTGAACATAGCGGACAATGAGGACTACTGAGACCTCAAGAACAATGGCAATGGGTTTTTGATCCTTCTGCACCTATTGGCTTTGTGGGAGCCTAGGCAGTTTGGATGCTCACCTTACTAAACCTGGATAGAGGGGGTGGTCCTTGTACTTCCCACAGGGCAGGGAACCCTGATTGCTCTTTGGGCTGACGAGGGAGGGGATTTGATTGGGGGAGGGGAGGGAAGGGGAGGCGGCACTGGGGAAGAGACAGAAATCTTTAACCAATAAATAAAAAAATAAATAAAATAAAAAAATAAAAAAGTTCATATCAGGAAAAGAAAAAAAAGAACTATGTTGAAGAGATATGGTGAGAGTGAACAGCCTTGTCTTATTCCTGATTTTAGTAGAATGGCTTTGAGTTTCTCTCCATTTAATTTGTTATTAGCTGTTGGCTTGATATATATTGCTTTTATTAAATATAGGTATGATCCTTGTATCCCTAACCTCTCCAAAATTTTTATCATAAATGAGAGTTGAATTTTGTCAGATGCTTTTTCTGCATCTAATGAAATGATCATGTTTTTATTCTTTCAGTTTATTGATATGATGGATTACATTGATAGATTTTCATATGTTGAACCAGCCCTGCATCTCAGGGATGAAGCCTACTTGATCATAATGGATAATTTTTTGATGTGTTCTTGGATTCTGTTTGCCAGAATTTTATTGAGAATTTTTGCATCAATGTTCATGAGTGAGATTATTCTGTAATTCTCTTTCTTGGTTGGGTCTTTGTGTGGTTTTGGAATCAGGGTCATTGTAGCTTCGTAAAAAGAGTTTGGTAATGGCTCTTCTGTTTCTATTATGTGCAACACATTAAGGAGTATAGGTATCAGCTCTTTTTGGAAGTTCTGATAAAATTCTGCATTAAAACCATCTGGTCCTGGGCTTTTTTTGATTGGGAGGTTTTTGGTGATAGTTTCTATTTCCTCACGACTTGTAAGTCTGTTTAAATTGTTCACCTGGTCTTGATTTAATTTTGGTAAATGGTACTTATCTAAAAACAAGTTCATTTCTTTTACATTTTCCAACTTTGTGGCATATAAGCTTTTGTAGTAAGACCTAATGATTCTCTTAATTTCCTTAGTGTCTGGTGTTATGTCCCCCTTTTCATTTCTGATCTTGACACTTTGCATGTTATCTCTCTGCCTTTTGATTAGTTTGGATAAAGGTTTGTCAATCTTGTTGACTTTCTCAAAGAACCAGTTCTTTGTTTCATTGATTCTTTGGATTGTTTTCTGTTTCTATTTTGTTGTTTTCAGCCCTCAGTTTGATTATTTCCACTCTTCTACTCCTCCTGGGAGAGTATGTTTCTTTGTTTTTCTGGAGCTTTCAGCTGTGCTTTTAAGTCTCTAATGTGAGCTTTCTCGGTCTTATTGAAGTGGGCACTTAGAGCTATGAACTTTCCTCTTAGCACTTTTTTCATAGTGTCCCATAGGTCTTTATTTTCATTGAATTCAAGGTAGACTTTAATTTCTTTCTTATTTCCTTCCTGACCCAGGGGTGGTTCAGTAGTTGACTGTTCAGCTCCCAAGAGTTTGTAGGCTTTCTGGGAGTAGAATTATTATTAAATTCTAACTTTATTCCATGGTGATCTAATAAGACATAGGTGGTTACTAATATTTTTTTGTATCTCTGGAAGGTTGCTTTGTTACTGAGTATGTGGTCAATTTTTGAGAAGGTTCCATGAGCTGCAGAGAAGAAGGTATATTCTTTCCTATTTGGGTGGAATGTTCTATAGATGTCTGTTAAGTCCATTTGATTCATTACCTCCATTAATTCTCTTATTTCTCTGTTAGGTTTCTGTCTGATTGACCTGTCCATTGGTGAGAGAGGAGTGTTGAAGACTCCTACTATTAGTGTGTGTTGTTTGATGGCTGCCTTGAGTTCTAGTAATGTTTCTTTTACCTACATGGGTGCTCTTATATTAGGGGCATAGATATTCAGGATCGAGACTTCATCCTGATGACTTGTTCCTGTTATGAGTATAAAATGGCCTTCTATCTATTCTGATTGATTTTAGTTTGAAGTCAGATTTGTTAGAAATTAGTATGGCCACACCTGCTTCTTTCTTAAGCCTATTGTTTGATAAACATTTTCCCAGCCCTTTACTCTGAGTAGATGTCTGTCTTTGTGGTTGCTGTGTGTTTCTTGTAAACAGGAGAATATTGGATCCTGTTTTTGTACCCATTCTCTGAGACTGTGCCTTTTTATAGGTCAGTTGAGTCC